>WYDI02024167.1:0-13890 GCA_009867235.2 Psittacus erithacus
GGGTGCCCCAGGGGGCCCCATGGCTGAAGGTGGTGGAGGCATCAGCAACATGGGGGGGCTGAAGAGAGGGGGGAGGCCGGGCGGCCCATATGACTGCTGGCTGTGGTGGCTGCGGATGCTGTGAGCCAGCGAGTGCTGGCTGCGCTGGCTGTGCTGGCTGGCTGGCACCGAGCGCTCGCTGGCTGCGCGCTCACGCCGCATGCTGCTCCTTGTGGTGTGGTCCGACTCACTCCCACTGCCGCCTGACTTGGACTCCCCGGTCTTCTCTCTCTCCTTCCTTCTCTCACTGCCACTGCGATTGGAACCGCTGCTCCGGCTCCCTGCAATGTGCACAAGGCAGGGTTAGGTGACAGCTCAGACAAGTCAGGAAGAAAGTATGCTCCTCTAGCCAAGAGAGGACTAGAGCATGCTGCAGCACAGCTATTCACCAGCACAGTCCATGCTCTCAGTTTCTTTTCAGCTCCAAGTTCTACAGCCATTCTGAGAAGGCTTTTGCCCTGGCTCCCCACACACCTATGGCCTTGCCTAAGCAAGGTCTTGCCTTTTCCGGCTGCTTCCCTGTACTGAACAGGGCATATGTCCACCTGCAGGCATATTTTAGTTCTTTTCACTCACCTTCACTGTGCTGGCTGCCTGCACTGCCCCCTCCGTAGCTGTATCCTGGATCAGGGAAGCCAGGATGGGGGTTGTATGGATGAGGTGGTGGATACTGATATGGGAAAGCCATAGGCCAGGGTGCAGCTCCTGGGTGGGGGAGCGGAGCCAAAGTGTCCTGATCAGAGGCACCACTGGAACCATCATGATTGTGAAGAGATAGATTAGCCATGTCTGCAAGAAAGCAGAGAAAAGCGGTTAATCAGCAGAAAGACAACCACATATAATCAAGAAATTCCCTGTCCACTCTTGCTGGTGGACATGGAGGGGGTCCACAAGGAGACACAAAAAGTTGGCACTCTCCCTGCTTGTCAGTGTATCCATTTGTGCTTCCTGGCTGGACAACAACCAGGCTGCAAGTCCAAGCTGTCAGTCTAACACAGAGACCAGCTTAGTGGGAAAGGACCACATCAGAGCTACAGCTCACCCTGTCAATTACTTCCTCCATCCCTCTTATTTAAGCAGAACCCAGTCATCTGAACACTACCCCCTTGCCACCACTGGATGTTCAAAGCCTGAAGACAGTCGGTACAGACTAAGACTCCGCTAGGGCTGCCTGGGAGAAAAGATCACATAGTAGGTGACACTGTCAATACTGCTTCCAACTTCACCACCACAGCAGCATGACAAAGAAGCTGGGCTATTCTTTATCACTCTCTAACGGTGTCTGTAGAACAAGAGGCCCAGCCTGACGGCAACAGCTGCAGCTATGTCCCCATTGTGTCAGCAGGGCTCTGTAGGACCTATAACCCCCATCCTCTCCCTCCCACCCATGCCAAGTGTCATACTTCCACAGAGGTCCCCGAAGATGTAATAGCATTGCTCTGAGAAGGTGATCTTGTTGACCGTATGTCGGATATAGCCAGCCTTCAGCAGATAGCTGGCATATTTGCGGGATTCACGACGGTCTGTAAAGCCCTCCACATGGTGATAGAGCCAATCCACCACATCCGAACCTGCCACCAAACACTGAGTTAAATACAGCAAGAGAAAGACAGCGGCCCTTGAAGCAGCAGGCCACACTGGAACCAAGACAAAGTGGGCCAGAAGTTGAAAAGGGACTGCACAGCCAAAGGTTCAATTTGTGACTGGTCTGGTCAACAGTTAGTTTATGGTGACAGAGATGTCCCTTGGCATCTGCTTGGAAAACAGGCCACCTGTTCCCCAGTCCCACCCTCAGCTGTAGGCGGCACAGTCTCTTACCAATGAAGGCATTGGGGATGGTGATCTTCAGCCACATGCGGTCACGCACCTCCAGGCCTGACTCTGGTGAGGCCATGGCTTTGACAATGGTGGCCATGTCACTGTGGATGGACAGGTGAAAGTCATCGAGGCCTGTGGTGTGGATGAAGGAAGGGAGGCAGAGATGAGAGAGGACAGAAAAGACAACAGGGCTGCATGGAAGCATCACACGAAGGAGGAATGGGCCAGGGAACAATACACTGCAAACAGCCTTGGGGCACATGCTGTGTAACCCCCCTTCCAGTCTTCCACTGTTATCCTTCACATTAGCCATTTCCTTTTGTGCAAAACCCAGACCAGAGTCTCCTTCCTTCCAGACAGTCCCAAGCAGCTGAGATCCAAAGGCTGCCAGCTGAGCCCACGCCACACAGCAAGAGAATTCTCTACTCCTCACAAACAAACAACAAACTCCTGGCTTTTTGCCCCATCTGAGCTTCCCAGACTCTTGCTTCAGGGCTCTCTATACCAGAATTGACAGAGATCTTCAGAAAAGAACCAGAAGAGCCCCTCCATCTTGCCCTATCTGCAGTCTGGAAGAGCAACTGCTCCAGGGAAAAGCTGAATCCCTCTGGCCTCACACTCATACCTGCTAACCCCTGACTGCTTTAATTCTTTCTTCTGCACCTGCACAGCTCCCGGACTACACCCAAGCTCTTCTACTCTCCTTACATAGAAGGCTGACAAATATGGTATTAATTCACCCAGGCAGAACTCCATTGATCCAAGCGCCTGCCTGGTGAGAGCTGCCTCCCTCCTAGTCCCTTAGCAGGGCAGAGCTTGCCTGACCCAGCTGTCCCAAGCAGATGTATTGCTCCCTTTACGGCACAGTGGAGGCGAGGAAGCTGCGCAGTGGGTGGAGCACGGAGGCACAAGGACTTACGTTCAGTCTCTGGTATGGAGCTGGTGATGGAGGAGCTGGTGGAAGTGATTGTGCTCATGGATGGACTCATACCGTACGCTGGGTAGGTGCCGGTCATTGCTGCTGTGTGAGACACCCAGGCTGCTGGGTCAATGGGCCGAATGGGCTCACCTGCATTGAAAAGAGTCAGTCAGCAGCTATAAGAAATTATCCCCTTATCAAATTAGCCTCTGGGGAGGGACAGGGACTCAAGCACAGCCCATTCCATTCCCAGCATCTGCCGGGACTCACCCGGATCGGAGCATGGAGAGTCTGGCCCAGCCCAGATCCGCTGGGGAGCAACTGGGAGAGAAAGAAGAGAGGGAAGGTCAGCAGGACAGGTGCAGAGGGAGAGATCCCGCTATGGCTCAAGGCAGGGGTTTCTCTTTCCTCTGGCGCCCCGAGCAAGTGACCCCCTGCCCCAGTGAAACGCGTCCCCAGCGTGATGTGGGAAGGAGGGCTGGGCTTTATGGGCATTTTGGCCATAGCAGCCTCCTAACAGGAGAGCTGAAAACCCACCACACCCCAATTCAGTGCCACGTGGAGTCACACACACAGGGAAGGAACAAGACAACAACCAATTAAGTGCTTAAGGCAGGGCTCTCACATGAGCTGGGCACCAGCATTAAGGGTGGGTCAGCTATCCACTTACTCCTGGGTAACGAGAAGCAGCCACGGGGGCTGGGGTCCCAGCACTTGGCCACTGTCAGGGTGATGGGCCTGCAATAAAAAGGCAAGAATCAGAACAAGAGCCCAGTGGCACAAACCTCTGTGTAATGGGTGGATGCTGTTTGCTGGCTCTCTCCTGCAAGATAGGGGGAAGCTGCCAGAAAAGTGCCCTTGTCCCCCTCCAGCTCTCGATCTCCTTAGCAGCATGGACAAAATGATGCAACACTGCTGAGGGTTGCTGAAGCCCCTAGTGGCATGGTATCCCCACAAAAAAGAGGGGCACAGATCCCAATTTACCACCATTCTGTTGGCTGCAATTCTTGCCCCGGGCATGAAAACCCAGAAATCAAAGCAACACCAAAAATGTTAAGTTCTGAGCTTCTGCAGAGCCACTGGCAGAGGCGACCGGAAGACATGACTTGCACACCCCAAGCACACACTGTACAGCTGCCCATGGAAGTAAGAAACACCCCAAGAACTTACCCTGGCTTGTGCACAATCTCCCTCAGCACCCGCACAGCATCATCGTTGCTCATGTTCTCAAAGTTGATGTCATTCACCTGCAAACAATGAAAAGAGATGAGTCCCTGAGATGTGATCAGAGGCTGAGGTCCCCACTCAGCTCAGCAGTAACTCAGCTTCCCCCTCCCAAGCACAGCTTCCTGGGTTTAGGCTGCCAAAGTGCGCAGGGAGGCTTCTGGGTCTTTTCTTACTGTTTTCCCAGGCCCAAAGATGGTATTGTGGGTGTGAAGTACCTGCAAGAGCATGTCTCCTGGCTCAATCCTGCCATCAGCTGCCACAGCGCCGCCCTTCATGATAGAGCCAATATAAATGCCTCCATCTCCATGCACATTGCTCTGTCCCACAATAGAAATGCCGAGAAAGTTGTATTTCTCTGCAGGGATGGAAAGAGAAACAAGTAAGACACCATCAAGCAGAAGGCACAAGCAGCCCTAACCTCAGACAACCCACATGCTAATGATGGTCATTTGCGCCCCTGTCCCAAAGAAGTGTCCCGGGACACAGAGAAACTCTTGAGAGAACAGTGCTTCAAGACAAGCCACTTTCCTCCAGAATCCATCTCCTCACCCCTCCTCGCATGCATTCTCTTTGAATCCTCCTGACTTCCCTCTTTGCCACCCAGCCTCACTGTAAAGATCGCAGGGTCCACGCGCACCCCCCACTCACCCATGTTTAGTGTGACTGTGATGATGTTCAGGGACATGGTAGAGTCTGTGATGCTGCTGAAGGATGATGACTGCAAAATGTAAGTGAAACACAAGATGACCTCCTGTGCCTCAGTAACATTCCCAGTGCCCCAGCTCCCTCCACTTTGTGCCTTGACACTCCCTGTGGCACCACAGCCATCACCCACAATTCCAGCCTCATGCTGGGAGCTTTGCAGAGCCAGAGGGCATCAGCCACTGTCCTTATGACCTCTGCAACGCCAGGACAAGATTTGCGGTCCTAGATTTCAAGATTGCATTGGCCTGGGAAAGGTTTACAGCACTTCATCAGTTCTCAGCACTTGAACACCACCTGTCCCCAGCTGTGCCTACAGCAAACACAACGGAATCCCTGACCATCCCTGGAGCACTGAGTGGAGAGGTAAACCAGCCAACCCACCTTGCCCTGCACTGCCCTTCCCCAGGATACCCAGCCCTTCAGTACCCGCTCAATGCGTGGCGCCTTCTGTTTCCGCCGGCGTCGCTTGTGTCTCCTCATTAGACGAGAAGCACTGCTTTGCTCTGTTGAACTGCTAAACCTAGAGGCAAAAGCAAGAGTCAGATCTGCTGCTGCCACGGTGGTGGCTCTGGAAGCAAGAGAGCCACAGAAATGGCACAGGGAATAGAGGACTGCAGGGGTAGAACATGTCTGTAGAGAACAGACAATCGCAGAGGGGGCTGCTGGGTGAGACTTGAGCAAGGACCCTGGAGCCCAGGACTACTGTGCTCTACAAGGACATATCTCTCTGTGCTGGGAGGCAGGGGGAAGCTAGTTTTCCTCCAGGACCCAAGCTCTCCTACCTGCTGGTGGAGTCATCTTCGTCTGAATCAAAGAAGCTGGTGGTCTCCAACTCACTGCTCATGAGCGTGGAGGAGCTCTCATACCCACCCAGGTCTCGGCGCCGCTCTCCCTTTACGGTCCCATTCACCCTAGGTGCTACGAAAAGACAAGACACTGTGTGCTTGAGACAGGCCACAGGGAAACCCCTTCTCCTACACAAGGCTCACAGCAACCTTCTCAACATGAATCTGTCCATCAAAAAATCCCACCTATTGCCAGCCAGATCTGAGTCTTCTGAGTCCACCCTGGGATCAGATCCATCTTCTGCGGAATACCTCTTCTATCACTACAAAATGGGCAAGGGGCTGATGGGCCACTTAGGAACAATGCTGCTAAACTCATGGAAGACTTGCATCTGGTTCCTTGGCAGAGCAAGTTGCAGCATGGAGTGGCAAGGCTACAGCACACTCTGCTTTTCAGCCAAGAAGGACTGAGGCACTGCTGCCTCCTGCTCTTGAGGCTTGTACATCTCCTTTGACCCCAGAGGTTTCAACACGAAACTCTGACACAAGACAAATGTTAGTTTCTGCCTCCAGTGTGAGGCTATGGCCTCAGATCACTGAACAGCCCTTCTAAGCCAGGATGGTTCTGCAGAGCACAGAGCACTGTCCCATGGCTGGAGCCATAACCTAGCCATGTCCTGCAGAGCTCTTGCTGTGTTACTAGCACTCACCGTGCTCAGGCCCATCTGTCCGACGGGGACGTTCCCTTTGGGATGACACCACTGAGTCTGTCTCCGTCTCATTGTCCAAATTTTCTCGACTCCCTCCAGTGTTAGGACTGCAATGAGATAAAAGGAACAAATATGTCCAGCAGGAACAACTTAAACAGGCTCTCTACCTCTATGCTGGCCAGCACTATCCTCCAGCCATCAGCCAACTGCTTCTTGAGGGACAAGAGCAGAAGTGGTGGGGAACAATCACAGCACATCTATGAGCGCAGGGCAAGGGACGGAAGGAAGCTGTGCCAGCTCTTTGCCAACTTCCCTGCACTATTTTCAGCATGCCCTTGCTTGTTGAATAACAAAGCTCCACTTCAAATCTGCTCCCAGACCCATCCTCCTCCCCTCTAGCTGCCAATTTGGGTGGGAGTGTCCCACACTCTTGTCTGGATTTACAGCAGTCACTTTGAGTCCCTCAGAAACCAGGATAGGTGTCCAGGCAACTTACTGGAAAGAGGGAGGCCTGGAGTCTCCAATTCCTCCTGTGCGCTCCATAGAAGGTGGCAGCTCTGTCTGGTTATCGGCACAGACTGAGCCAGCATCTGAATGGGAACCCTCTGCAGACACCAGCTGGAAGAATGAGAGACAATGAAATGGCTGAGGCACTGGGAAAACGTTTACAAGAGTGGCCAAATGAGCTGGCCAAAAGCCTGCCTGGCCCAAGATCTCCTCTCTGACAGCAGACAACAGCAGATGCCCAGGAGCGGGTATGGAACAGGCCGAGCATGTAGCAACATTCCCCCTCAAAGCCTTCCCAGACACTGGCTATTTGTGGCTCAGGAATTCCTGACCCAGCAGTGAATCTGGGTGGCTGACAGCCCTGCTTGGAGACTCTGACATCATCTGCACACTCATAGCACACAATTTTCCCACTCAGGTAACCTTTAGCACACGTCCTGTAGGAAGGAATGGATTTCCCTAGTTGTTCTTACATCAAAAGAGGCAGCTACCAGTCACTCTTTTTCTCAATTTTAACAGCTCAGGACTGAGACCGGCTTTGAAATAGACTCCCAACATTTTCTGGCTTCCACACATACTTCACGAACATTCAGGTTGTGCCCAGTTGATGGTCTTGGGCACAACCTCCAGCCAGCCTCTGGGAGACTCAACAGTTTCCCCAGTGCAGAAATTCAAGGGTCAAACCCCAGGAACTCTTTATACCAGCCATGCATTGGTACAGCCCAGGCACACCTACATCTGTGCCTCTGAATCCAGTATAAACCACCAATCTCAGGGCTCAAAGAATGAGATGGAGCCTCTTCTGGGAAGAATGGGGTCACCAGTGGGATGAAACAGAGGATAGCTCAAAGGAGCCCAATGGAAAGTGGTTTCATCAACATCGCTCCCTATCCAGGTCTGCTTTCTCCCCACTTACAACATGCTTCCACATCTGCCCCAAGCCTGCTCCCTGCACAGCATGGACAAGTAGGAGGGTTGATTCTCTCCCAGTGTCAGGGAGGGACCACAGGGCCCAGTGCCCCATACAAAAGAGGCTGTGGGTCAGCCTGCAGCCAGTCCAGGAAGGTGGGGACACCAGAACAGAGGTGAAATCTCAGTCTGTGTGCCTGAACCAACTGCCAAGCCATCAGCCATCACAGGAAAGGTCAAATCTGTTAGAGGTGAGGGATGCCCCACTGTGGATCAGGAAACACAGGCTGGAAAGGAGCTGAATGCTGCACAAACCATAACAGCCAGTACAAATGTAGAGGCAGCTCTGGTGCTTGCTGGTGAGGTGACCACATCTGCATGGAGACAGGAGCAGATGCCAAGCCAGGTGCTGAAAACACAGTCCATTTACACAGGTCTTTAGTGCCTCCCAGCATCATTGGGATGAACCCACCTTCAAGAACTGAGGAAACCACGATAAAGGGAGCTGTGTGTGTGTGTACCTCACAAGCCACCATTAGGGCAGGGGGGAGAGAAGTCTGCTGCCAGGGGCACTGAGAACAGAGACAAAGATGTAGCTGGGGCAAAGAAGACAGAGCAGCCCTGAAAAACCCACAGCCAATGCAGCAAACAGGGCAGAAGGCACCCAGAGGTGTCTTAAGCTGCAGAGCCCGTCCCACAAGCCCCAGGACAAGCCCAACAGCTCCTGCTCTCACAACTGTCTAACCAGCTCCTGTCTCACACTTGCTGGGCTTCCCTCCCTCTAGAAAGCCCCAGGCACATGCCCAGCTCTGCTTCCAGCACCTTCCTGGTGACTTATTTTCCCAAGACACATCCCACTCCCTGAGGGAGACATCCCTGCTTTGGCAGCCACTGCCTGAGAGCACAGAGGAGAAGAGATGCTGGCCAGCACTGTCTAGGGAAAAGATAGGTAATGCTCTATGCTCGAAGAATTCAAGGCAAAAACATGAAAACAGATCTGGACAGAGCAAACTAGCCATAGGCAGCTGTCAAACAGCAGTGAGGAGGAAAGGAGAGAGGGGTTCTTGAGCAGGGGGATTGATGCTGCCTTCCTCTAACACTCCTGGGGCTGAGATTTCCTCCAGGAAAGGCTTTGATAAGCACTCTGCTCTTTTCCTGCCTCTTGCACTGTCAGGAAATAGTCATTTGCATCCAAGCTCCTGTCTTTCCCTGTAGCTAAAATTAGTACCAAGTCCCTAAAATAGCCTTATCCCAGCCTGTCCGGCAGAAGCAGCAAAGCAAGTGTCTCCCTTTACCCCTCAGCCCCCAAACCACCCACGGACAAGGAGACTATCAGCAGAGATAGAAAAAGGGATCATTTGCTGTACATAAAGGTCTCTGAGACTGCTGTCACCCTTCATGCATAAGAGCCAGTACCAGTCAGTGCTAACGGCAGGCATAAGCTCCCCACAAGGAGCTGGCACACCAGAGCAGCAGCATGGTACCTTGGTCACACCAGACAGAGCTGCATCAGAGCTGTGCCACTCACATGGAGCAACCAGAGAGCCGCTACGAGGAAAGCTAGCAGCTACATGGATGCATGGACCACAAGGAAAAGCACGCCAGGTGAACAAAGAGCAATGGAAAGGGTTCACAGACTTTGGGACTCCCCATAAAGCAAGGGGGGAAAAAAGGCAAAGGAAAGGTAGAGGTGGGGAGATGCATCAGGGCAGATGGAGCAGCAGTGGGGACAGAGGCTGTTTTCGGAAGGACATGATAACCACTAGAGGGAGGGCGGTAGACACCCACTTGCCAGGGCTATGGCTCTTTGTGCAGAGCTGGGGCATCCTCTCCTCCTGGGCACCCAGGCAGGACACCACCCTGCGTGCTGCCAGCACCCCAGCAGGAGCCTGAGCAGCAGCAGGGCAACCAGCCACATGGTCCCATCAACCCTGCCCTCCCTCCTGAAACACAGTCACTTCATGGCCCCCCATCTGGTGCCTAGCTGTTTGATGCAGTGCTAGAAGAAGCATTAGGTCTGACTCAGCTTGATTTGCTGAGGATTTTCACTGTTTAGGGGGCTATTTGGCAGCCTCTTGTTTCTTCTCCTGGTGTAGATCCACGCTTGCCCATCACCACAAACTGCAGCTCCGCAGAAGGGGAAAAGGGATAATGGACTATGGAGGCTGAATACCCTCTCCCCCCGCGAACAGAGGATCCCCTTGGGGGCAGAGGGAGGCATGCAGGCAGGGGACAGAGCATGTACATGGCATGGCACAGAGGGAGAAGCTTGTCCTGCAGCTGCCCAGGCAGTACCTTTAGTCTTCAGGGCAGTCAAATCCAGTCCGCTTCACCAGCACTAAAGTCACTTAAGCCCTTTGCGCCAGTCACCGGAGCAGAACTTTTCTTGGAAAGCTGACCCTGCCATAGGGGCACATGGGTTACGCTGCAGACAGGCCAGGATCACCACCTCTGCCAACCATCGGTTACCACAAGCTCTCCACAGAGGCATCCTGCATCTCCTCTGGCACAGGGGACCCAGCACCATGCAGCCCCTCTCCAGATGAGGGACTGGAGCATGGTAATCCAGCTCATCACCTTCATTAGCACTCAGCACACCGACAGTATGTAGCAGTCCCCGTGCCTCACTTGGCACTGTGCAACCAAACAGTGGTTTTCAGAAGAGAAACAGGCAGTGAGATACTGAAGCAAGGGGCTTGCTTACCCAAGACACCACCCGGCCGTTGAAGCAGGGAAGCTTGGCATTGTCATCAGAGATCTCTTCTTTCACCACCCTGTAGAGGGGAGAGGAAGCAGTCAGAGCTGGGTCCAAGACTTAAGAAAAGGAGACTTTCCCAGGCAGGTGTTTGCACCCAACAACAGGCAGCCCAGGCTTGGAGACTGGGCAGGGAAAGAAACAGGAGCTCCCTCCTGCTGCTGGGCTACAGCTTTCTATGCCCACAGCTATGACTGGCAGGCTGGAGAGAAGATGAGGGAGAAACAGGCTCTCCCATTTGCATCCAGCTGTTTAATCCCCCAATTCACATTTTAATCAATAAAGAAAAAAAAAAATCAGAGCATATCACAGAATCATAGCATCACTTAGGTTGGAAAATACCTTTAAGACCACCACCAAGTCCAACCGTTAACCCAGCACTGCCAAGTCCACCACTAAACCATGTCCCTCAGTGCCATACCTGTATGTTTTTTAAATACCTCCAGGGATGGTGACTCCACCACCTCCCTGCACAGCCTGTTCAGTGCTTGACAACCATTTCAGTAAAGGAATTTTTCCTAATATCCAATCTAAACATTCTCTGGTGTAACTTGGGTTCATTTCTCTTGTCCTATTGCTTGGGAGAAGAGACTGACACCCACCTTGTTACAAACTCCTGTCAGGTAGCTGTAGAGAGCAATAAGGTTCTCCCTGAGCCTCCCTTTTCTCCAGGCTGAACACCCCCAGTTCCCCCAGCTGCTCCTCATCAGACTTGTTCTCCAGACCCTTCACCAGCTTTGTTGCCCTTCTTTGGACCCATCTCCAGCACCTCAATGTCTCTCTTGTAGTGATGGGCCCAGAACTGAATACAGGACTTGAGGTGCAGCCTCACCAGTGCCCAGTACAGGGGGACGATCCCTGCCCTGGCCCTGCTGGCCACACTGTTTCTGATACAGGCCAGGATGTCATTGGCCTTCTTGGATGCCTGGGCACAAGCTGGCTCCTGTTCGGTCGTCAGTCAGCACCCCAAGGTCCTTTTCCACCAAGCAGCTTTCCAGCCACTCTTACCCAAGCCTGCAGCATTACATGGGGTTGAGACCCTATTGCTGTGACCCAGGCAAAGGACCCCAGCTCTTTGCCTTGTTGAACCTCATACCACTGGCCACAGCCCATTGATCCAGCCTGCCCAGATCCCTTTGCAGAGCCTTCCTACCCTTCAGCAGATCAACACTCCCAGCCAACGTAGTGTCATCTGCAGATTTACTGAGTGTGCACTTGATCCCCTCATCCAGATCAATACAGATATTAAACATAACTGGCCCAAGTGCTGAGTGCTTAGTACCCTTGGCTGGATCCCATCTGGCCCCATAGACTTGTTTGTATCTAAGTAGTACAGCAGGTCACTGCATTTCCCCTTGGATTACAAGGGCTTCGTTCTGCTTCCTGTCCCTGTTTCCATCTCCTAGCTCAGGAGAATCTAAAACTCTATCATTTTGTCATCGCTGCACCCAAGATGGCCTCCAACCACCACATCACCCACAAGTCCTTCTCTGCTCACAAACAACAGGTCCAGTTGGCATCTTCCCTAGTTGATGCCCTCGCCAGCTGTGTCAGGAAGTTATCTTCCACACACTCCAGGAACCTCCTAGAGTGTTTTCTCTCTGCTGTATTGCATTTCCAGCAGACATATTTCCACCAACTTGCTCCTCTCTAAATAAATACGTAATTTAAACCTCTCTGTAATGACCTGAAAGAATCATAACCTATGCCAGAGATTTCTAATAGATGAAAGCACAATACATTAAACATACTGCTTCCAAAATGTTACTGTTGCTTTTTAATCACCCACATAATATTTCAACATCGCTTCAAGCTTTACAGTTGTGCCAGAATGTCATGTTCCTGCATTACACAAACAGCTACATTATTATCAGTATTCACAATAGAAGGACTACTGATAGTTTTCCCTCCTAACAGTAAAAACATCATTTTTCTTTAGAGAGAAGTTTTATTCTATTTTACATATCACTGGCACCATATCACTTCCACACTGAGTATGCAATCAAAACAAGTTAATTCACCAGATTCAATTAACACCATCTTTGATAAATGAAATTTAATGGTAAAATGGCTTTAACAACCTCATTTTCTTTTCTACTCAATGACATTTTAAGTACTCTTCTTTAATACAAAAATACCTTACAAGTAGTTTGAGATATTAATTCCCCTTCCAAGCTATACCTAAGGTGTCAAGCTACTATGCTTGACACCTACTGCACTTTAAAAAACCAATGTAGTAATGAAACAGTGAATAATTTCTGTTTTGTTTTTTTTTTGGGGGGTGGGGAGAGAATCCAAGAGACAACAAAAGAACAAATGTGAAACCAAGGGAGGTAATATATTAAGAAGCAGCAGCTTGTAAGTAACTAACAGAGTACATAGAGGTGGGATCCGATCAACAGCTCTGAAGGGTCCCCAGGCCAGTCCCCAACTCACGAAGAATCAAAGAGGATGCAAGCGTGGGATGTGGAGCTGTGACCCATTGCCCCAGACTGCTGGGCTGTCCAGGCACTGCCATCGAGTCCCAGGACACTGGGGCTTGGAGAAACAGGTACTCTGTACTTCCTGCTGCGCCAACAGCTGTCCAAACTGCCACCGAAAACTGGGCGGCAAGGCTCGCCAGCACTCACAAGGCATCAGCAAAAGGCAAACAAACAGGGCTTGGAGACCAAAACCCGGGGAGCAGGCTTGCTCCACCCTGCCAGCCACACTGGTTGCTCCAGTGTCACATATGCTCAGCAAAGGGCTGTCCCCTGGGATGAAAGGCAGCATGTTGCCACATCTTCGCTAGCAGCTGGCATCCACAATCCCTGCCCAGACTAGGGAGCCAGTAAAGGGACTGGACAAATGCAGTCCTTCCTTGGCAGGCACAGATGAGGAGGTCACAGTCCGAGCAGTCTAATCCACTCCCAGGATGTGCGTTAATTCCTCCGGCACAGATAGAGAAGCAGGAAAAAGCAGGAAAGGAGCAGTGAGGATGGATCAAAACCATGCTGGCTAAATGCTTCTGCAGCATGCCTTTCGCCAGCCTCTGCTGAAAGCCCCTACTGCCTGGGTTGAGTGTCCAAAACAGGCAGTCCCCCTAGGACCTGTCCTCTTTGATGCCCATCTCAACCCTTTCCAATGCAGGCAAGTTGCTGTCTCCTCACTTCCAAGTGCACACGCACACCCCCTGGCCTGGCTGCACTAGCATCCATTCATGCTGTCGCCAGCAGCCTGGACTTCATCCAATTCCTAGAGAGAACTTCAGGCAGAGCCAATTTTCAGTGCTGCATGCTGCCTGCTCAGGGTCACAGCGACCCGCCTGTGGGTAAAGGGACAGGTCGATATATTTGCAGGTCAGGGTGATCAACCACTAAGCACAAACTATTCCACTCTCAGTGGGGACAGAGAAAACCAACCCCCAACCCACCCCCCCCCCCCCCCCCCCCCCCACACCCCCCCCCAACCAACACCCCCCCCTCTGGAGCCCGGCGCGCCAGCCCCCCCCTCCCCCCCCCCCCCCCCCCCCCCCCC
>WYDI02024169.1:0-13724 GCA_009867235.2 Psittacus erithacus
CAGTGGTTTGTGTTATACCTTAGTTACTGGACTGTTCTTATCTCAACCTGTGGCAGTTACATTCCTTCAGTTCTCCTCTCCATCCCTCTGGGAGTGGAGAGAGGAAGGAGGGGGAGTGAGGGAATGGCTGCGTGGTTTTCTGAATTACGGCTGGGCTTAAACCACGACACTTCCCAATCCTTTTCTTTTTATAAAGCTGTATTTCAGAGGAACAGTAGTATATAACCTCACCAAGGTTGCAAAGCCATGCTGGAACCCCAGTTTTATGACTCAGGTTTTGATTCAGCTCACACCACATAAAAAAAGAGTTGTGGCCTACATGCACACTAGAAAATAGCCATCTAATTCCCTACCTTCCTTTCTTCCCCCTCACTAATACATTTCTGGGGAAAAGACTTAAGGCCCATTGGGTTTGTATTCTGCAATGAAGTTTGGCTGTCTTGTTTGAAGAATGGTGTTACCAACCGAGGAAAATAAGCTTCATGACATTCCCTTGGATCTACAGCACTACAGAAGACATGGCAGTTATGCCAGACGCAATGCCTGAAAACACATACCTATCCTCACACTCCTGCCCTCCCCTTTTCACTGACGGCAGACTATGTAACAGCCTATGTATTTGTTTACCAGTACCAATGTTATCATACTCAGAAGCTACTGTGAAATACTTGTTTTTAAAGAACATTTTACTTTGTATCAGGCTGATCTCAGTCAGAAAAGTAACTTACTCGCCAGTGCCTAGAACCAGCAGCAAATCTTACAAACACAGCCTACACACATACCCCCCCATCCAGTGCGGCCATTCTTCCCCACGACAGAGAATCTCTTGTCAAGAGAGAAGGCCTCAAGACGTTACTAATGACTAATGCGTCTTTATTCTATCACAATACTCTAGGCAATGCTAGTACAAGTGATGACAAAATGGACCCTTTTAACCATCATTTTGGAACTTACTTTCCATATAGTACAAAGCATAACTCCTGGATACTTTTTTGTCTTGGAGTATTTTTGTGTAATACATAACTGCAAGTTGATTAATTAGTTCTAATATTGATTAATGGACATCTCCTGGCATCTCTGGGATGACAAGAAAATAGACTTCACCTTCTTTAGTGTAAGTTTATAGATAAGAACAGATGTCATGCATAAACTTCACTGATAAGGGCAAACTAATCAGAAAGGAGACAAATGACCAAGCTTTCCCCTAATCTATTTCTTCTTAGCAAAGCACCCTGGGATTATGACATCCAAGTCAAATAGAAGAGTTCAGCAAATGTCCTATTTCAGACATCTACTTCTTTATTTTTTAGGTACAATAAAGGTTCATATTCATCAGGAAAAGAACCAAAACCATCATGCATACTTTCCTAGAAGTGACCACAAGTCATTTTTGAAACCAAGAAGATGAGAGAAGCTGCTAACAATTGAGTATCTTCTCTGATGGAGCAAGGTTATTCACTGTGGGATACTAAAAAGCAAGGCCAGGTGAACCATATGAACACAGGAACAGAACAGATAGTGAGCATAAATCTAGTTTAGGATGGCTTTTGTACACCCTTCCCCTGCAAATATTATCACTGTTTCCACAGGAAAAAACCCTTAAACAGAACAGATGTTTAAAAATGTAGGGTTTTTAAGTCCCTCCTACCATGAAGAAAAGATGGCCTGACATCTCTTGATTTCTCCACTTTTTAAACATTTGCATTTCAAAGAATAAGCTAGAGAGAACAGTCCACAGTGGCATCAGTTTAACTAAAACAATTGCTGAATATTCATTTCCTCCTCCTCTGTTCACAGAAAGCTTGGTACTGTTATAGCTGCTGTGTGATGTGCATGCTGAAGATCAGAGCACTGTTGAGCTCTACTTTCAAGTGAAAGAACATCTATTGCACTTTTGTGCTTGTTAACAGAATTATAATTCAATATTTGCATTACAACAACGCCTAAGCAATCCCACTGAGATTCATTCTCCTACACAAAGTACAAACACGTTCACATGACCCCAGAATGGCTGGATGGTTGCCATTCTCTCCTCACAGAAGCTCACATGATTTAAAGGCTTAGTCTACAACAATGTTTTTTGCTAGGATTTGTACATCCGCCACTAGCACAAGGCTGAACGAGGGAAGGTGAAAGGAGCAGAAACAAGAGCTTTGATGTGTGTTTTACCGTTGTGCTCACACACAGTCTCGGCAGTTGGGTCTCTGCAGGCATCGGCTGAAGCCAGCATGGTTCAACAGGGAGCACGTGTGGATCTGGGCACCAGCCCGAATCCATACAAGAGGGCACAAGCACTGTCATTTCAGCTGGAGTGCACCATCTCCCTGTGCACCCACAAGCGAGCCAGCAATTGCTAATGCTTCTTTCAATCTTCCATCCCCTGTCCTACCTTCCTCTCTAGAAATTATGCCTTCTTAACGTCCGAGTTTATAGCAGTTTTAAAGAGGCAAAACACGAAACAGTTCTGTAATTTCATATCAGAAGAAATAATTCACACTTAGAAAGGTAGAATAAATAAATAAATTACCTTATCCTTTGATGAGATGTCCAGCTCAGGAAAACAGGATATTGCTTGATGCTTCACAAGCAAGCGCAGTGTATTTCATCTCTTACAGTGTTGTAACAGAGCCCCTTCAGAACTTTGAGTAGTTAAAATAGCCATGGACATGGTATGCATTTACACATAGTGACACACAGCTTTGTGTGCATGAATGTGTGCATGTATTTGCATGACCATGGGCATGCACACAGACACACAGACCCCCTTGAGAACTTTTATACCCAGAGGACTGAATTCAGGCTTTGAGAGCCTAAAACAAACAGCAGGAAAAAAACAAGCCACAAAAAAACCTCAGCAGAACACTGAGGGAGTTGCTCAGCTGCCCTCATACCTTCCCCTGGGATACATGGAAGGCTGAAAATTCCACCAGCTTCAGTAAAGCACAGAAAATCCAGGGACTTCTTGAGGCTTACAGTCCCTAGACCTCACAATATACAATAACCCCAAGCCACAGCCCAGCAAGACTGGCACATATGCCTTGACACTCAAACTGAGCACAACACCCCCTGAGCAACATGTTCATCACCTGTATCAACCGTACCCACCACCCACAGATCCATAGGCCATTAAGCCCAACCTTCTTTCAATTAGACTAACTAATTACTACTTCACAGCACCTTTCCCTCATCTAGGCCCCGCTGTTGCTGGATTACTTCACACTGGCTGCATTCACACTTGAATGCATTCATATTTACACTGAATAGCAACACTAAAACAGACAAACATTACATTTCCGGCAGCTCAAGAATCGCACAGCATTATGCAGGTGTGCTCTCCCATGGTTTGGCTTGTCTGGAAGCACAGGAGATAAGCACCAGCCTATTTCAGGGACCACAGATTTACTCCGCAGTTAAAGGTCGTATTAGTTCCTGCCGTGCTCAGCAAGACCTTTCAAGTTTCAGCTAGTGATGAAAGCCGAGTCTTGGAATACTCACCTTCACTAGCTTAGATGGGCTGTGCGGCAGTGGCGAGCCATGGGCTGCCTTTGGCACAAAGTAGGTGAGACAGCTCCATCAGTGCAGGGCTGGAGTCCAGGGCTCCCCACTCAGGGGCAAGCATCTGGACATCTGAGCATGAACATCTCTTCCCCCTTCTTTTCAAGCTGCTAGGGACAAGTGAGGACAGCCCTGGGAGCAGCTCAGCTCTCCCCCTTCCCCACTCACTAGCTGAAACAACCACCCTGTTTTCTGTCAGTCCCATTTTCAATTTCCCCACCCATTGATCCATGACTGGCTCAACACAGTGGTCAGTGATGGCAGCAAGGCCACTGCCTGCTTTTTCCTGAGACCAGCTTCTGCAGGGGTTGGATAAACCCATAGGTCCAGAAGCTTGTTTTATCCAGGGGCTGAGAAGGAAGGCATCAGTCTCTCGTTCTGAATCTTGACTGCAGCTTTCGTAGTAATACCTCTCACCTCTGGCTGAGTCCTTAAAATCACTTTTCTTAAAACGGAGGAATGTCCTTTAATGCTCTCCTGCTTTGTCATGTTGAAATATTACCAGATGGTTTAGAAAACAATAAAATGTGGCCAAATTTATTTGTTTGGGTTTTTTACAATAGGAAAACATCCAGGGGTGGTTTCTTAGACTGGCCTTCCTCTTGCACCATGGAAACCAGTGAAATATTTGCTGCTTCTTAGCACCCATTTTAGGGTCAGAGTTTTACTCGGAGCAGCAAAGATTCTAATTTTGATTCTTGACCTCATTTCAATTAGCATTGGGTGGCAGAAGGCACATGTTATATCATCGGACAAAAAGATTCCCACACAGCCTGGTGCTAGAAGGCAGAGACAGCTTGTTCATCTTTCAGTGACAGTTTCTGTGGCCGCAGGGCTTGACAAACACCAAAAAGAGCTGTGCTTTTGCTGTTATCCAGCTGCATTTGACTCCTTCCAGACTCTGCAGCATTGCTTTAGCTGATACAAAGCTCTTCAGTTTGGAAAACAAGTGGTAGAGGTGGCCTGTGGAGCTGCCTGAACTTCTAAATGGCCAGGGAAAGTGAGTTAGAACTGCTTTGTTATAATCAGAATACAAGATAATGGAAAACCTAGTGATGTATCAGACTTCAGGCTTTAAATTATGAGAAATGGATACATGTTTGCATAAAATGAGATCCAGTTTTAAAATCTCTGTCCCAGGATATTGTGGAGATTAAAGCAGAGCTGGACTCAGAAAAGAGACTGGCAAGTTTCTGGCAGACACAAGGCCATTAACCTTTTCCTTTAGTCTGCTGAGCATGCTGCTTTGTCTTTTACTGGGAACAGGGAGAGCCAGACAACTCTGCAAACCCCTAGCAAGTGCTCCATCAAGCCTTCAACTCTGGTGCAGCTCATTATCTCACTCCAGCACTGAGTTCTTATCATGGGCTGTGCATTTGTTTGCAAATAGGGGAAAGGATACGCCACTGTTCCTCTGCATGTCTCTGACACCTGCCTGCTCTGTGTACCTCACTGTATTCACAGAGGATATCAGTAGTGGTTGTAGTGGAGATGGTAATTTTGCCATTTAGAAATGTCACTGTCTCCTTTGCAGGACACTGGTATCGTACCAGCAAGGGAGGCAAGGCAGAATAGCCACTCATTTAACACTGGCCAAGGGCAGCTGTGGCCATTGAGGCAGCTCCAGCTACAGGCATCTCCATCAAATCCCACTGAGCAGCCTGCATGAGCACCGCTAATGCCATTTATTTGTTACCACCACTTACAGCTCTTCCGACACATGCTGGGCAGAAAACTGTCCCCAGAGAATGCTGGGCTAAAGATGAACTGATTCTTGATCCTGTATACATTTTTCTGTAAGGACATTTTGTCAAGAAGTCATTAATCTGCTGTACACTTAGGTCGCACGTGTTTAAATCATGCACTGAATACATGCATATTTGAAGTGAAGGAGGAGGAGATTGCACATGACAGCAAGGGAAAGAATGAGTTTCACCAAACCCAAACCACTTTATTTGCAGCAGCTCTGAAAATATATTAGAAACTTTTCAACAGATTTTAAGTAAAAATCCAAAGTGCTATGTTGCATAACCATATGAGTTACACAGTATTTTCCATTTAATAATTGTGGAAAGGTGCATTTTAATATATCAAAGTTAGCCTATGCAAAGCCATGACAAAGTGCTGAGGAAAACCAGACTACAGGACTTCAACATTTGCAAAAAAGGAGTCCACAAGGAGTGCTCCAAAGAAATCTCTTCCTTAAAATAATATGAATTTCTTCTTCCAGCACATCTTCCATAATCTTAGCACTCAAACATTTCCAAACCCTTCCAAATAAAATAGTTGAAGATAAATTTTTAATTAGCTTTTTAAAAAGACTTTTCTATTACAACACTAAGTGCTGTAATTTACAAAGAAGCCTTGTGGACAAGCTGTATTTCTTTTTATGGTCTTCATCTTATGCAGTTAATCACATGCTGCTGAATTCATTCTCCTCACTGCACAGCTCTGTAACCTATTAAAACATTGTCCTCTGGGGCACACACTGCACTCGTAACTATTTTGTGCAGCACTGGCTGTACTGGCTTTAACTAAACAATACAAGAATTATTCTAACACTCCTCAGTGACCCACTCCACAAATTTAGTAAGTCTTGGGTCAGTGGAGGTTAACGGCACCTGCAAGAACTCAGAGGCCACATATGATTCTCACATTGCTTCCTGCAGCAGCACCTACAGCACTGAAGTGAGTCGGAGAGATGTGGGCACAGGGAGCTGCAGGGAGAAGGACAGGGTGGATTTGACTCTTCGGCAGCAGCAACTGCTCACCAGCCAAGCTGCAGGAGGAGCAGGATCCACAGCGGAGATGGAGTGACTCATTCTCACAACAAGCCCAGCTGCCAGCCGGCTTTGGGAGTCAGCGCCAGCAGCAGCACAGCACCTGCAGAAGCAGGTTTCAGAAATGCTCTCTTTCAAAAGAAAGGAAATGGCTGGAAGTTCAGTAACAGAAAAGCCCTAACAGTGTTTTACAGCTATGTCTTGGTGACTAAATGAAGTCAGATGGGACAGACTCCTTAATCATGTAGCACTGATTCACGGTAAGACCAGATGGCCAAAGGGACATGCTTTTCCACAGGAAAGGCTGTCAAGCTGTTGGCTCCTTCAGCAGGCAATGAACACACTCAATGAGAAGCACCTGTGAGACAGGAAACTGAAAGCCAGAGTTACCACAGAGCAAAGAATGTCAGAAAATTCTTCAGAAAGCCAGTTGCTAGGAATTGGGAAATAAAGAAGGCATGGAGGACATGGAAGGGTGAATATCTTCATCAGCTGGGAAACAGCGCAAGAAAATTACTGATTTTGCACATGTTTTGAAGCATGTGCAGTGAAGATACAGCAAATGCACTAATGCTGTATAGCTGAAGGCAGCACAGGTGGCAGGGCAGACTTCTTATGTGGGGAACCCGTCTTCCCTTTCATGAGAAGTGAATAACACCCAAATGAGCCCAGATTCTGGGGGACAAAAAAAAAAATGGAATTTAGAGGAAAAACCAGATAAACAGGGAATGGGTATGAAAGATACGATTTCTACTGTGGGAATGATTTGATTTTGAACTGAGAAAACAATAAACAAACAAAATCACAGCTCCAATGAAGAGTCTGTTACATCTGGGAACAAAGAGCTAATATCAGATTCATTTTGTTTAAAGGGTGCTTAGTTCTGGGTTTGATTTAGACAATGAATACGATAAAGGAACAAAAAAGGGTACACAAAATTAATTTTCAGATATCTTTAACGGGAGAGGTAGATTTTTAGTGCTGTAATTCATGCTACCAGGAATATCCTTTGTCATTAACTCTACAAATGTTCTTAAACGTTTAATAGCTACATTTAATAACTAACCAAATTTACCACATGTAGCAGAAGTAGTAAGTAATTGAAACAAATATTTAGGACTTGAAAGGCTTGATAAATACAATTGCATCCAACTAGCAGAACATTCTTATCATTATGACTGAAGCTCAGTAGTTTTAAACAATTTTTGATGGTTCTGGCACATTCCCCTAGATAATGAGAGTTCAATACGCACTTCCAATATACCATATAGGAGCAAACACTCTTACAGACTATGCTCTGGTTTAAAAGCTGTTCCTGGTACTTTTTTTCCCTATAAGAAAGTATTACAGCTTCCTGAAAGAATACAGGACAATGTATCTGTCATGTGGGCCCTCTCTGGAAAGAAACAGGATACCTGGTTATCCAGGACAGGGAAGGGTTGAGTTACTCAACAACTTTTTGGCTTGGTCTCCACTGACTGACCACCCAAGTCACAGAAGACAAAAGCAGTGACTGAGAGATGAAGAACTGCCTGTTGTAGGAGAAGATCAGATTTGAGGCCATCTGAGGAACCTGAAGGTGCACAAGTCCATGGGACCTGATGAGATGCACCTGAGGGTCCTGAGGGACCTGGCAGATGAAGTGGCTAAGCCACTGTCCATCCTATTTGAGAAATTTGCAGTCCAGTTTGTGGGTAAGGGAAGAGCGAGTGATGTAATATACCTGGACTTGTGCAAAGCACTTGGCACTGACCCCCATGACATCCTTGTCTTTAAACTGGAGGGACACAAATTTGACAGATGGAGCACTTGCTGGATAAGGAATTGGCTGGATGGTCACACTCAAGGAGTTGCAGTCCATGGCTAGATGTGCAAGTGGCATTGTTCAATATCTTTGTCAGTAAGATGGACAGTGGGATTTAGTGCGCCCTCAGCAAGTTTGCTGATGACACCAAGCTGTGTGGTGGAATTGGTGTGCTAGAGGTAAGGGATACCATTCAGAAGGACCTTGACAGGACGGAGAGTTGGGCCGGTGCAAACCTCATGAAGTTTAACAAGGCCAAGTACAGGGTCCTGCACCTGGGTTGGGGCGATCCTGAGCACAGAGACAGGCTTGTCCCATCCAGCCCAACCCATTCTATGTTTTTAAGATCTATTGACAACATTCTGAGAAGACAAGAACAGATCAGAATGAAAGGCTGCAAAAAGCATTTGACAGGGCTTCAAGGAGCAAACTGAAATTTGAGAGAGAACTTGAAGGTCATATAAATAATATCACTAGGAGAAAGATTGAAAATTACATACAACTAATGCAGAAGCATGCAGGCAGTGAACTCTGGAGGAACATTCATATTTGTCTTGTCAGTCTGTGCTCATCTCCATGTCCGTGTACAGAGAAAAGGAGCTGGAATGTCCTCTCAAGGACATTCTATGCTTTAAAAGGCTTAAAATAAAGCTATCATCCTTGCATGGTTTTACACCAAAAGACAGAGCAAATTTTCTACAGACACCTCAAAAGGCAACATAAGGCACAGTACATGTGCTAGAATATGATGAACTTTGGGTGTGACATATGCCCCCAGAATACTTACTGAAACAGGGTGTTACTGCACCCAGGCATGGAGGCATATTCAATGGAGACCAGTTCTGGCAAAAACTGGCAATGGCAATACCGATAGATACAGAAGAATTATCATAGAATGGTTTGGGTTGGAAAGGACCTTAAAGCTCATCCAGTTCCAAACCCGCTGCCATGGGCAGGGACACCTCTCACTAGACCAGGTTGCTCAAAGCCCCATCCAACTTGGCCTTGAATACTTCCAGGGATGGGACATCCACAGCTTTCTTGGGCAACCTGTGCCAGCGCCTCATCACCCTCACAGTAATTTCTTCCTTATGTCAAATCTAAATCTTCCCTGTTTGAATTTGAACTCATTGCTCCTTGTCTTATCACTGTGGTTCATGAAGAAGAGTCCCTCTCCGGCATCCCTGTAGACCTCTTCAGATACTGGAAGGCTGCTATGAGGCCTCCACACAGCCTTCTCTTCTTCAAGCTGAACACTCGCAACTTTCTCAGCCTGTATCCATATGGGTGTATTACACCTTGAGAAAACTGGTTTTTTTCAACTGTTATTGTACAGTTCGCCAGCACTGTATGAACTGCAGCGTTAGCTGCTGACGGCAGGCATCCTCCTAAGAGCACCTGATCAATCTGCTCTTGAGAACCATGTGAAAAATTACACAAGGCATGCAACGTGCATGCATGAAAATTAACTAATCACAGAAACAACATAGAATGTATTTACAGAAGTGATAATAACAAATGATAGAGTTGCAGAAAGCCGTTAAAGCTTCTGCTCTCGGGGGGCTGTGGAATTATATACAAAGTCTATATAACCAATTCAAATCACCATGGCTTTCTGTAATTGCTGGCTTGCTATTCATGGGTGAGGGAAAAGTGCTGCCAGAGGCCCTGTAGCCTGACCTGCTTCTAAGGATACATGAAGGTCACAGTGGTATGCAAAGCAGAAAAAAAAATCATGTACTGCCTGCTACCCTGTTTTCTCTTTCAAGCCATGTGAAACTTCAGCATAGGAAAAAATGTAAGACAGGTTAGGGCTGCATCTAATAGAAGCAACTGCACCTTCTTCCTTCCAGAAATAAGTATACAAAAGAAAAGCCCATTTTCTTCAATATCTCCACAAAATGAAGCAAATCTGAAACTCTTGCAGTAGCCCTTAAAGGCATGAAAAGCATCAACAAACAAGAGAGAGAGAAAAAATGGCTCTTCAAAAGTCGCCAGGACCTACAGCATACCTGCAAGGCACAACAAGCGCTGATAACTAGCCTGCACAGCTGAATGAGTTTTGCAACACAATAATGATTTTCTATTAGTAAAACAGAAAAGAAGATAATAATAGTGATGATTGCTTCCAGAGGACCCAAAGACTAGGAGACAGACCTGATCTGAACTACCTGGGTCAGGAGATGAAGGCACTGAGAGAAAAAAGTGGTCTGAGCACTTGGTTTCCTCAAGCAGACCCTTGCTAAGCTCATTTTCTTCTGTAAACTGCGTTTAAAGTCTTCTTCCTATAAAATGTATTTAAAGCGTCCTCTTTGAACCTTGCTCCCAAAGTCTAGAAAAGAAGTTGAAGTAAATGCACATCTCCTGTGTTCCAGATGGGAGCTTCAGCAAGATGACCTCTTTCTCCTCCACTAAAGAAGTAAAAGTCTTCATCAAAAGAAATTAATGGAAATGATGAAATTTACAAAAGAGGGTAATTCTGCATTTTTCCTTACTTTTTGGTCCTTCAAATAAAAATTATTTTATATTTCTATCCGCATTTAAAGGCCCTTTACTACTGTTAAGCCTAATGCTGCTTCTCTTTAAATCAAAGGGAAGCTAATTGGAAAATTGAGTTAATTAAATCCCATGGTGTCTCCTCAAGCCATTCTTAATCTCTGCAGGATGCAGCTACTGCTAAAGGAACTTTCCCAAGCCTACAGCTTTGCTACTTAGGAGACCCAGCCTGTACAGCATATTTCTCTGCTTAAACTTTGAAGCTTGCCCCCTGCCACTTGCTGCAGATGGTTAACATCACTACCTAATCCTGTATATAGCAGGGGTAAAATTCAGTACAGTAACCTGTACATATGCTCCCCCAACCAATTCTGGATGGCCAGGAGTATGCAGAAAATTACACTTTTCCTTATGTTAATTGGTGAACATCCTGGGGAAAAATTAGGGAAGTTCAAAGAGTTTATAAAGCACATGGCAGAGCCTTATCAGAGAAAAAGGGCACTCAAAACAATAACAAACAGGTTTTATTCCATGCAACACCCCTCTGCCATGGTTTCATCCACTACGGGCCCGTTTATCGGTAAACACCAACCCCTTTGAACAAATATCCCAGTTAACCAAAGGCTCTTCTGCGACGGTTTTCACTTGGAACAGCATACACTGGTGACATCTAGTGGGCACAAGAACCTTAAGAACAGCCATGCCAGCTCCTGGAAAATTCAGCACAGGAAAATAATTTCTGGCTTACACTAGATCTAAAAAACTTTGCCTTCAATCTCTTGAGCTCAATTTGCACATTGTTATGAGATCTACTATCACGAGTTTGTAACCAAACTTAACATCTTGCAGCTTTAAGATCCTCCAGAGATATCAAACAATATTCTAGAGATAGCCATCTATTCCTTGCTTTCTCCCAGTTATCACACGAGGACTTGTTGCTGTCAAGTCCTCCTGATGAGGTTTTAAATGTACAAGCAATCTACTATATCACAAGTGTTTTTAAAATAACAGACTTTCTCGGAAGGATAACAGTCTGCAACACTGTCAAAAGCATAGGGGTTTTTTTCCCCGTTAAATTCTGTTAGTTGCAGGTAACCGAAAATTGGCTCACTTCACTTGGGCAAGAGAGGTGGAAGGCAGGCTGAGCAAATGGCTTATATTACTTTTCAGGATTCAAGTCCCAGCTCCTTTTGCACCTACACAGCACCATCAAGACTGCCAAGCTTTCAATCTTAATTATTAGTCTCGTGTTCCCAGAAGTCAAACACAGGACTGAAGCTTCAAGGAAGCAAGATACCTCTATGCAGCTACAAAAGGTACTTAAAGGCACTTTTGGAACTGCAAGGTCACACTTGTAGCAATTTTGTGCTTCTTCTATTCATTCTTTTTTATTTTTAGTGTTCAAAACAAGGGCATTATACATCCACCATGTTGACACAATACACTTGCCCTTGGTGACAATCCAGGGAAAGAAGCTCAGCCACATATGTGGCTCCCATTTTCCTGCACTCGAGTCAATCCCCTGGGTCCCCTGCAGCAGCACAGCTTCCATGAGCGTTCCCTTTTTATACAGTCAGCAGATGATCTTTCAGCTTCTGGTCTGTACAGCCAGGGCTTCAGCCTCTCATATGGGAACTGCACCCAGGCAGCCTTCTTTTCGTGCCCAGCCAATTTGTTTGCAATACACTCTCACTTTATGTAATCCCAGGTAAGAGGCCCTGAACTAATGCTGCAGAATTTCTCTTCTACAGCCATCTTACAACCTCCCCTCAAACCACAGATGCCTAGTTCCACCAGCTGTGGTTGCACTGAAGGAAACATGAAGGAAACTTAGATATAATAACTCCCAGGTAATCAATGAAACCATACTGCAGGAGCAGAAAGACACCCCTGTGAGCTTTGAAAGACAAATGGGGAAAGAAAAAGTCAATTAGTTCTACTATGTTTGCATTGGAATCCTAGCTTGCTTAATTATCCCACTTGCAAAGGTGGCTTAATTAATAATCCTGCTGCATACAGATCATAATGCCTATTATCCATGATGGGTAAAGGAATTCTGGGTTTCTTTAACTGCTTTTGGGTTTGCTACATCATTGCTAGCAATTCTTAATAGACTATGTCCTCATCAGGATTTCTACCTCACAGTTAAATGCTCAGGTAGTTAATTACCTGCAGCATAAGACTCAATGTTGCACACTGAGGCTAATCTGCAAGATGACCCTTACTTTTTCAAGTGCAAAGACAACTGTTTTCCTCAGCTGATGCTGCTGTTCCTAATTTCATCATTGGAGCAGCAGAGCTCAGAATTGTGCACGTGCTCATGATTACTGGAGGAATAAGGAGTCTTAACTGGGTTTGCTAATGGAATGGGTTAAAGTTCAATTTTTCCCCAGTCAGCAGGAACAAGTGAGTGTTGAATATTTGTATTTGAATAGCAAACAGCTGCACTCTGCTGCTCTACTCACTATCAGTGTGGGTCAGGGGAAAGAAGAGACAGCATTTATCTCTGTTTGCTGTGTTGGATACCAAAAGATGACAGTGTCTTAAATAACCATCATAAAAAGCTTTTGAAGGGAAACAATTTATCTTGGTATTCGATTTTCAGTTAGGGGAAGCAGATGCATACACTAATCTTTGCAGGAGCAGAGCACATGCAGTTCTTACAGCTTGAAATTGTTCAAAAGACCTACTGTTTTCAATTTGTCCTATTCAAAAGGGCACAGCTGATGAACAAAGTTAGAATGTGATCAAGAGTTCAATCTGAGACTGATTTTGGCCCCTGTCCTGAGGGAGGCTCCAGTGATGCTGGGCAAGTTATACCTTCCAGTTTCCCCACCCAGACAGTTTTGGACAGACACAGTTGGTTGGGAATCTTTCCCACCTACACCTTGTAGTCAATGTTTTATTTGTTAGCAAATTACTTCCCACAGAAAGAATGCATATCTGCCCTTATTGGTTATCCTCCATCAAAATATATAGAAACATAGAACAGAATCATAGAATATTTAGGGCTGGAAAGGACCTTAAGATCATCTAGTTCCAACCCCCATGCCATGGGCAGGGACACCTCACACTAAACCATGTCACCC
>WYDI02024172.1:7119-21912 GCA_009867235.2 Psittacus erithacus
TCCTCCAGCCCCGTGAATGGTCATGCTCCAACCAGCTCCCAGGAGATGTGGAAGCCAGAAAGTCTGGGTCTGTCTCACAGAATCACAGAATCATAGAATGGTTTGGGTTTGAAAGGACCTTAAGATCACCCAGTTCCTACCTCCTGCCATGGGCAGGGACACCTCACACCAGACCATGTCACCCAACCTGGCCTTGAACACTGCCAGGGATGGAGCATTTACCACTTGGGCAAACTGTTCCAGCGCCTCATCACCCTCACAGTAAAGAACTTCTTCCTTATATCTAACTGAACTCCACCTGCTTAAGTTTGAACCCATTCCCCCTTGTCCTATCACAACAGTCCCTAATGAATAGTCCCCTCTCCAGCATCTTAGTAGCCCCCTTCAGACACTGGAAGCTGCTCTGAGGTCTCCACACAGCTTCTCGTCTCCAGGCTAAACAGCCCCAATGTTCTCAGCCTGTCTTCGTATGGCAGGTGTTCCAGCCCCCTGGGTCACCCTCGTGGCCTCC
Organism: Psittacus erithacus; assembly: GCA_009867235.2. Lineage (NCBI taxonomy): Eukaryota > Metazoa > Chordata > Aves > Psittaciformes > Psittacidae > Psittacus > Psittacus erithacus. The sequence continues at coordinate 7,631 of WYDI02024172.1, forward strand.
TCTGGACTTGCTCCACCAGCTCCATGTATGCTCAAGACAGCTGGAAATCATGACTCATTGCTATAGCAACAGGAGTTCACGTGACTACTGTCTTTAAAAAGAGCCCCTACTTGCGGCATCCTCTGTAGGGAAATTATCCATTATTTATATCTCAGCATGCCTGAAGCACAATTTGTATCCTAACCTCATTAATGAATGATGACACTTTGACCCACTCTAAGCCATGTTAGACCAAGAGGCATCCTGCTCTCCTGGCCCACACTGGAGTAAGGCAACCACAACAAAAACCACTGGAGCAGATTACCTGAGTTACAGCAATACCAGAACAATGCAAATCCCGCAGCAACGCTAAAGCAAGCGAGGAAAAATACTGGACCTAAAGGAAATGAAAAAGGAAACACATTGAAACACAAGAGAGCAGTGGAAGTTTAGCTCAGTCAATGGCTATTAATATACACAAGTGTATTCAAATGAAGCCAACACATTCACCATTACGTATGTTCTGTAGCTAGTGTACTATGAAACATATTTACTACACTGTAATCAATTTTACTACAGTTGCTTTGACACCATTCACTGTTTGTTCCAGTTCATCTACCTATATGCTCTGAAATGTAAGTGAAAGCTTCCTTAGATGTTTTCTCACTCTAAAACTTTGTGCAAAAATCCCTTTGAACTCTACAACACAAAACTAACCATACAGCTGGGACCTCACCACACACTGTAGTAGTCTACTCTATGAATAGTCCCCCCAGCCAGTGCACTGCATGTGGGCATGAGCACATCACAGGAGACTGCAGTCCCTCAGAAGCAGGTTCTTAGGGTCTTGTTTTTTTCCTACACATGTATTACAAATTCCACTTTTATGCCAAGAACAAATATTCTTGTTCCTTCTTACAATTCTCTGGCCACTGAAATGCAGAGCCACAAACACACCTAAGACAAATCTCCCACTGGAAATGTTTCCTTCATGTGCTTGCCAGGAATTACATGCAGTTTAACACTGACGTTCATTACTGATGTTCAATAAAACCTTTCTAATTCATACTTCTCCATGGAAAAAAATCATAAAGACTTATAACTGCTTCTTTATTATTTACTATTCCATTTGTATTTACTTCTTCACTATGAATATAGCTACAATTGAACTGAACCTGACAATTTAAGGACAAATGTACTGCAGACTGACAAATTAGTAGAGCTGATCATATGGTCAAGGTCATGGAGAAAACAGCAAAGGAGCAAAGATGTGGCTGTTCCTTTGCACGTCATCTCTCAATGAGGGTGGCTACCAACCAGCTGACCTCTGGTCTGGGGCCAGCTCTTTCATCGGCATGAGTAAAACCAGAAATGATCTCATTTTCTTATTCCTAAGTATTTTCTCTGTTCCTCCTGTAATGCTATGCTACAGTCAGCAATAGCAATGTGAAAAATCTGAATAGCAGTTTGGTTCAAAGCAACAACAACAATATACATTGAGTTACTGGTTTTCTACCCTCGTTTCAGTTTTACCTTGAGGAAAACAGGAAAAAAGTGCAAAGAGGGTGCTTTTAGTATCTCATAATTGTATCAAAATTACTAAATAAATACCAATTAAACTTCAACAACAAAACTGTTCATTATACATTTTGAAAATTCTCCCACTTTCTTTCAGAAATTCAATTCCTTTTCAAAATATTTTTCATGAATAAAATATTTGCCTCTATAATCTGGGCATTGAACAGAAGAAGGGAAAAAATTAACATGTTTTCCTAAGGAAAATATACTTTAGTTCGCCCTTGCTCATCTTCCTTTCTATCGTTGTTTTCAAATGCTTTGTACTTATATTGAAAGCTTCAAAAAAATGAAAAATGTTTAAAGTTATATAAAAAAATTACTGATGTCCTTATGCAAAATGTTAGCAGCAGCAGCTGAATGGACCTTGCTGTTCAAGCCTTGAAGAAATCATAGAAAATTCTGAGTTTAGCTATAACAGTAAATATTGATTAAGTTGTACAGTCTCTCGAATTTCCTGGCACTGGTTTCCACAACTGCAGCTCAGTACATTTTCCTCCATTACTTCCACTTAACATATGACAGTAAAGACATCATAAAACAAACAGTTACATGAAATGCAAATTACATGATAAAATAAATTGCATCATAATCTGAAAAGCCATTCCATCCGGTGACACTGTATGCATTTATTTACCCCTGTCATTTAGCATATATTTCTCCTTGTCAGTGTCTATCTCTGTGGAATCTGTGGTTTCTAGAAATAAAAGCAACACATGAGAAGTTAGTACTTGGCTCAAGCAAACAAACATTACCAGCACATGCAAAACTATGCAAAACAACACATTTCAGAAAAATACCCAATTTGGACATAAAATATAAGCCCCTCCAATGGTAGATCATCACTACAGTTAAATCTGGATATACGCTGATCAAAAGACACAGGCACACAGTCATTTGAATATAACTCTAAATACCTGCAGCAACAACTCTGATCTGGTTAAGCACTAACCACAAACCACATAAGTAACATTACACTTATTTCCCAAATGAGGAAAATAGGAGCCAATCCTCCCAGAATGCCAGAAATTTTCATTGTAATAAATACAAATGATTTGCTAATATGTGCTAATCTGAAAACACCCTTGTAATTTAATGCATTACATTCCTTCTGTTCTCGAGTAAATCTCTGGGCACTGATGTATCTGGCAGATAAAGCACTTGAAACAAAATACTTGGTGCAGATTATTGATCTAAATTTTGGGTTTGGCTAAAGAAACATTCAGCATCTTTGAAATCCTACAGGCTCTAGGTGCAGATAATTTGGCGCAAATAATTTTTGCCTCTATCTTTGTGCAAATTCTAGTAGAAAAGGAGGCTGACCTTAAGACAAAGTGTTCAGTAGTTTGCAGCAATGAAGCAGTTTCTGCTTTGGACAGAAAGATGTGCAGCTCTTTTAGAGGTGCCTTTGCCATACAGATGTGGAAATAACATTACTTGCAGAATGTGTGCAATGCTGAAGAACACTGCTGTCACCATAAACAGTAGAGGAATGATTTTTCTTTAACGCATCATGACTCTGCACAATAACCTTTTGAACCAACCCTCTTTGTGGTCAATAGGGTTAAAAAAAAAAATGTAGGAAGTGAGAGCTGCAGATCTGGCAGTCAACAGGGCAGAATTTGAGACTGTTTGGTGTCAACTGATCTCCTTCTTTTACATGACAATCTGGAGCTACAAAAGGTGCCTTGGAAAACCGACTTGGACACCAAGTCAGCACAGGGGACCTGCTGCCAGCCAACACTGGTGGTGAACATCTACCTCCCATGCTAAATGCATCCTGTCAGGGGATGAGGGACATGGTGTTCAAGCAGAACAGAAAACACCTGAAGCACTTTACTGCAGAGGCTGAGACTCACTGAAGGGGAAAGGATTGATGCAAAGCCTCTGTGGCACACCCGAGATCAATGGCAATCCTACACAGCCTACCCGTTTTGAGAGATGGCCTCCCTATGTACTTGAGCTAAGAAATCTTCACACTTCAGAGCACAGCCAAATCTCTGCACTTTTGTAAGGTTATCAGTGTGGGGCTGATCTTTCTAGTCTATGTCAGCATTGAGAGAAATAAAAACACTCTCTGAGTCACTCAGAGATGATCCTGTTTGGCTTCAGCAGCTTGGAAGCTGCCCATGCCATGGGCCTTACCCACCCTCTAGTGGAATTCTGAGACATTACTCAACACTTAGCTTGCAATATATTAAACGAGACAGAGAAATTTAGTTCTAGCACAAATTTTAAAGCTGTTTTAAAAAAATTAAAAATAAATCCAATACCTAAAGGGGTTACAAGAAACCTGAAGAGGGGCTTTAGACAAGGGCCTGTAGGGACAGGACAAGGGGAATGGCTTTAACTTGCCAGAGGGGAGACTGAGATGAGCTCTTAGGCAGAAGCTCTTCCCTGTGAGGGTGCTGAGGCACTGGCACAGGGTGCCCAGAGAAGCTGTGGCTGCCCCATCCCTGGCAGTGTTCAAGGCCAGGCTGGACACAGGGACTTGGAGTAAGCTGCTCTAGTGGAAGGTGTCCCTGCCCATGGCAGGGAGCTGGAACTGGGTGAGCTTTAAGGTCCCTTCCAACACAAACCAGCCTGGGATACCCTAATCTTTGAAAGGATTTCCTCTGAAACGTATTTTTCATATATACACCTGCCTGTAATCTAATACAGAACTCAGTCCTGGTCATAGTTCATCAGTGTGCTCACCAATAATTTTCCCAGGTGCTCATAAAGCTGCTTATTTCACTTCAATCTGCATTTAGAACAAAGTCCCCATGTTAGGGATTCCCTTTTATCTTCACATTTGCAAATTCTAGTGCCAACTCTATAGCAATTCTGTGGTACATTTGACTGATAACTACTTCTATGAATAACATCTGGGTAACATCAAAATTGTACGTTAGAGGTCTGAGGACAATGCATTCAATATTCAAAATGTCCCAGTTCACTTAAATGAGAAATAGCACCTCATATTCAAACGAGAGCTTTTCCCGAAGAATAAAAGTTTGTGGTTTTAGTTTAAAATGCTGCACATTCATTGACCATTCAATCCAGAATGCAGACATTTGTTTTAGTTACAAACATATTAACACAATCATTTCATTATTTCCTCCTCAGGTCAGTATAAGGAAACTGCAGAATCTCAGCATGTAGTGGTATTTTCACTCTGTTATTTAAATAATTCTCATTGTTCTGAGGATGGTGACATAAGGGAGTGTAACAACATACAGATCAACATGGTCACAGCTATGCCATTTCTAGTACCCAACTGAATTCAGACCATCTATATGGGGTGTAGTCAGGCTTTGGCTACTGCATACCAGAATGTTAATTCACATTTTCAGAAATGGCTTGTAGAAGGTATTATCGACCATTTAACAGAGCTGAAACTCTTATACCATCAACACACTCTTGAAGTTCCATTCTTATTGACTACACTAAGATTCTTAAGTTGCTTCTAATTAATAAAGCCTTTCTGCTGCCTTCTAGTCAGGCTGGCAGACAAACTTGTTGCTCTTGAGCTCTACCTGAGTAAAAAAAATAGATCCAAGACTATCTGATTTAAGAGCCTGCTCCCTCAAAGGGCATGACTTTTGCAAGGTGAGCATCAGATTCAAGGCACTATTTTAAAGCCGCTGCAAGGCTGAATCAACCAGGATTCATGTTCATCTGAGAGTCTGAGAGAGGGATGGGCCAATCTTTCCCAGTTCAAGAAGGTTCACAAATGGATCTGGAGACCTGGGTTAACTTTGCAGCCTCCCTGTGCAGGCAGGACTATGGTCTAGTCTTACACTGGTACGTATCTGTGCTGAGTAGAAACAAACCTCTTCCTTCAAAATGAAAGGCGAAACAAAGCTAGACAATGCGTATCTTCAAAGGTAATTACAATTTACATGTCATCTTCACTCCAGAAATAAAAGTGGTCTAGCCTATGGACTTTTGGTGTAAAGGTTTGAATCTCAATGGAGTTTTTGACCCACATATTTAAAATAGCCCCTGGCACCTAACTGTGAAGTTTCTTACAACTAGAAATCAAGTGACTGGTGAAGTATTAGAGCTGTTAGATACTTTACAAGGATTTCTTAAACTGCAGTCCCTTTGAAGCTTCATTAACTGAAATGTGGGAGCTTTCCCTCAAGCTCCTTAAGTCACTTCAGTATGCAAGATGTCCGAACACATTTCCCATCCATTTGGAACATTGTGCTTTTCTCCAGTTCATTAGTTGGAGTGGCAGGAAACAAAACCAAACCAACCACGAAACACCAACACATAGCAAGCATTATGCCTGGCAAGTCAGGCTTGGTATTTTTCATTGAAGAAATCAGCTCCTTTGCAGTACAGAATCAAATCTGCTTGAGCCTCAGTCCTCCTGAAGCAGATACATACATAGTTGAGGGGGAGGGGGCGGGGAGAGAAGTTTATGGACATCACTCGGATGTCAGCTGCACAAACCAAATCCTAAATGCCTAACAATCACAGTTCATCATCACAAGGGCCTATGAATGTTTGTTTCACTTAAACTCGATACAACTAGGAGATATATGGATGGAGGGAAAGCCAAGCTTCTGGTACACCAGAGTTTTGAGCTTAACAAATTTGAGCTTTGTAATGTTCTATGTGCTACGAGTCAGAATAATAGAAAATAAACAAGCCATTAAGAAGCAATGGTTATGAAAAGAGAAACTGTACTTCATAAGAGTTATATTGCTGTCTTACATGTTGCACTTAAACTCTTTTAAAGACATCTTTCATATTTTCATATTTCAAAACAATCAAAGTGTTTGGATCTGTCCACACTAGTCAACAAATAAGAACTAAGCAGTCAAATCCCCTTACAGCTTCTGGAAAATTCCAGTCAGAAGAAATTAAGGTATACCCCAAAAAATACTTAAATAACCTAGATAGGTTATTTAAATAACCTAAACTTCATCTGAAATGAGGTTTTGTAGTACATCGATGAGGAAATCCACAACTCCATCAAATTACAAATCAACTTACTCAAGACTTTCCTGCTTGGCAGGTCATCATACAGCTCTTCAGCATTGATCTGCAGAGCCCTGTAAAACTCTTGGCAGTGTCTTTCTCCTTTCTTTTGAAGGTGCTTTATGAGATCTGAAAGTCTGGTATGGAGTGATGCCTTTGGATTTCTGAACTGTAAGATAAAAGCACTCGTAAGAAGAGAGATGACAACACATCATTTTACAGTATGCCACGGAGTGAAGATATAAAGCTTATTTTACGTTTTGCTAAAAGAATGGGTTGAAAAGTGAGAGGAACCTAAAGCAGACATACATGTATTGCACAGCAGTCTTCAGGACACTGAGCTCCATCTGGTTAGCACTGCCTGCTGGAGAGCATACTGCCTCTGCCCTCCCCCATTCCTTTTTCTGTCCTGATAAAGTGAGTTACTCTCTGTTTGAATGTGTTTTCCTTGTGTTCAAACTAACACGATGCTTGCTATTCTATGGTTTAATTCTGACAGCTGTTGATAGAAAATATCAACAAATCTCACAATAAAGTCTTCTGTTTTCAAATTTTCCCTTAGTTGCCTAATAATGACCACCCAGAAAAGTAGTTTTATACTGCTTACATTTGTCCCAATACGTGTTCATTATTCCAATACTGTATGTTTCATTGCTTCCAGCACAACTAAAATGCTGCAACATGTAAAAATTCTCAATACTCAGGCAACATGGCAATTAGCTTCAGAAGAAAGTACCTTTTTAATGTAGCCCAAAATGTGATACATATTAGGAGACCTTACAATGAGAATGAAAACATTTACCCTACACACATCAAATCAATTTCAGCTTATCTGGAAAATGACTACAGCCATTCTCAGCAAAGCATTGTATTTCAGACCAGTACAGTAGATAACCTTTGTAGTATACTTAGGATCAATCCCTCCTCTATGGGGACAGAAATGCGACATACCTTATATACAATAGCCCTTATTCTGACAAAATTCCAAAATTTCCACAAGGTGTTCTGGATGCAGCTGAGATTGTAAGCTTCCTAAACACTTAACACAGCTGACAAAAACTTCCCTGGACCTCTGTGAAAGCAGTTCACTTCTGTCTGCTAAATGCAGAAGTCCCAAATTGCATTTCACAGATTTATGTGTTTATATGCTTTTGAAGCTCTTGAGGAAATGAGATGATCTCTTACTGTGCATGTCACATTGTTTATCATAACTGAGTGGCTAGACTGGCTCAGCTGATGATCTAGCACTGCTCTACACCACCAGAACACTACTCATCCCCATGGAGTTTGATTATGACAAAGCTGGACCTATGTTTCCTAGCGTTACAATACTGCTACGCCAAAACCCTGAGTCTTGTGCAGACAGTGAAGGGAGGGTGGCCTTCCTCCATACATAGTGGCATCACTGGAAGGTGTTACTAAATCCATCCATGTCCCACAACTCCCACACTTACAGATGAGATTAATATCCCTCTTCTCTATCACTACTCAGAGTTATTAATCACATTAATCAGTAACTAAAACTGATTAAGCTAATACAGATGATTTTGTGGACACAGCTGGATACAGCACAGATCATCTGACAAGGCTCACACTGACTCGTGAGGAAGTAGGCATGCAGGGCATGTGGTCACACAATGGGTGCAATCCTGCCACAGTGATTATAAGATAGCGTGCTTCTTCACACACACTGTCAGTCATCATGGCTGGAACCATGGCATTAAACTACTGGTGAAGAGAGTGCCCTCTCTCATAACACCCTGGCACAGGGAATATGCCAGTCCCATGACTTGTCTCATATGAGATGCCAGATACAGCTGGTCAGCAAGTAGGAAGTGAGGCCAGGTTGGATGGAGTCTTGGGTGACATGGTTTAGTGTGGCATGTCCTTGTCCATATCAGAGGGGTTGGAACTACATGATCCTAAGGTCCTTTCCAATCCCAACTATTCTATGATCCCATGATTCTGTGAGGAAGACTGGCTGCATGTGGCACCAAGAGTCAAGTCAGAAAGAAGCGCAGCTGAGCTACTGACCTGCAAAAACAATGCACCATTCAGAGATACAGTAAAATCCATCAACTTACCTTTTCTGCTTCTGCATTGGTAAGAATTTGGGGGTAGACTCTGTTAAGCTGAAGAATAATTTTATCAACTACTTGCTCATTCAGTCGGCTATTGCTTGTAAGAAAGTACATGTCGTGCTGCAGCCGATGACAATACGACTGATCTGGAGATAAAATAATACAAAGAACAAACCACAGCAGTTAGTTAGCAAGCCATTTTTGAATTCTGTACATTTAATTTTCCTAACAGTGGTGAAATAGCTGAAATAAAATTACCACCATCACATAATTTTAGAAAGCTGAATTATCTGTTGGGGAACCGGAAAATAGCCATGCACTTTCAAAAACCCCTCTACTTAAAATGGTACACATCTGAGTTCCTGGCTGGTCACTTACACTGCTCTCTCTGTCCAAAGAGAGAAGGCTCTGAACTATTCAGGTGTCAAGCACTGATGGGATATTTAAACAAATACAGTCCTAAAGTTGTTAAATCACTGAAGATGAACCTTCTATCATTTATGGAGTCAGATTATGGAGGTTTAAACTAATGTGTCTTATAATTTTTTTTATGTAAATATGAAACCAGACACTGAAATAGAATAGGAAGATCAGGAACAGCATCTCTGCCAAAAAGCCATCAAGTTTTTTAGGGAAGGACATATGTCTTAACTTCTTACAGGAGTGGGACGAAAAGGCAGTTCAAAAGCAGTACATTTTTGCCATGGAAGCAGATTCAAATAAACATACAGTCAAAACTCTATTAACCCAAACCTCTGCAAATACAGAAATCCAGACCTGCTGTTGTTTCAGGCACCCTTTCCAATCCAACAGCAATGGACTTTCCAGGAGCACAGCTTTCCCTATAGCTCCTTGTTTATAGTCCCTAGATTAAGACAGGGACAGACTGGTTCCACAGGTAACTGTGCCCTTTATCAGATTTAGAAAGGGAGTGTCTATGATCCTGTCTGAAGTAAGTGCTAAAATGTCAGTACACCACTTTATAACTGAGCAGCATAGAAAACAAAACCAAACCACTCCCACCTCACCCCTAGCACATTCCCCAAGTAAAACAAATGTATAGGTTTATGGTATTTTTGGCTACCAGAAAATACACAACCCTCAGCCCTTTGTGCTCGGCAATTTAGAGAAGACAAATGAAAGAACGAAGGAGAAGAGTTAGGAAACTGCCATGATGCCCTGCACCTATGCACAGTCCTTGCCCTTTCTGTACCATGTTTGGGGGCTTTCTGTATTACACTGTCCTTTTTCTGTATCTCTGTAGCGCTAACAATATTTACAGGAAAAGGTTCAGGAAAACCTCCCACTATGACCACCATGCACCAGTAACTTCTCCAGTGCCAGTGTCACCCCTATTCAAACAAGAACACACAGCTATTGATACTCTAAGAGAGCTGTGATTCTACAGGCACAACAGCATTTCAGATAAATTCTTACTTTTTATACAAACATCATATTATTTCCGTATGTTTCTAATGCCTCGCTTTTCAACAGCTCACTGTCAAGGCAGCTTTTCTGTATACTGTCAGAAACATCCTGCCCTGACATACTTGCTGTGCAACAACCTTTTGCTGCAAGAAGTTTCACATTATCTGACTCAGGGTTGAGATCAAACTTCTCTTCAAATCAACACATTAGCACACAAGAGGCTGTGTCAAGGACCAGGAAGCCGTGAACTGGGTCCCTGCAACTTCCTCCTCCTTCTTCTCCATCTGCTACATGACTTGTAGTGATTCTCAGTGTCACCAACAACACTGTACCTTCTGCAAATTTACAAAAAAAGGGCACTAAACCAGGGACTTACAGCTAGCAGAGCAATTAAACTTCAAATAATGAACCCCAGCAAGTGCTAAAAGCATCACAAAATTCTGGCAGAAGGAGTATACACAATAAAATAAAAGCAGGCTCAAAGTGTTATCTCCTTCTCTGGTTATTGCTTTGCTGCTGCCTTGTCATTACTGATCCCCACATAGGCAGTGTGCACAAATGTTAACTACACCAGTGAAATCAACTGCGACAAGTGAAGATCACAATTATCCAAGAACATCTTCTGAGCAGTGAGAAGCACTCCATGTCCTCGTGGCACTTTCATTTACACATGCCCATTAAACCACCACCAGTCTTACCGAGGGCTTTGTGCTGCCATCTGAAACCTGGCTCCCGGTGCACATCTAATGGGGCAGAAGCCTCTCTGGGATCTCAGGGCTGGCTGTGTTTTCTTCCCATCTAAGCCAAAAGGCAGGAGAGGAGAATGAGACAATGCTCTCAGCCCCTGTGACTACTGGTAAACTGTGCCTGCCATGGACAGGTCTTACGCCTGGCTCAGGCATTTGCAAGACACTTCTCCCATCCTATGGGATGCTCCGTTTCTAAGTAGTATGCTTCTTCCACATTCCCACAGTCACATTTTGCCTGCCTGCACCTTCACCGCCTCCAAATTACTTCAGTATTGAGGATGGGGTGCAAGGTTTAAAACTGCCTGAACAGCAGTTCTCAAGCTCAACACTAGCTCAATAAAAGTAGAGCAGAAGTATCTCACCTCTCTCTTTTGAAATCTTTTGCCTCTCCTCTGAGAAATCTCTGCTCAAACCACACAAGGAACTGCCTTCTGGCAGGCCTGCGGTGAGAACCTTCCCATCAAAACCAGTGCAGAATTGTGCCTCAGTTACTAAACTTAAAGAAAACAAACAAAAAAGCCCCACCAGTCCTGGTGGCTGGATCATGGACCCTGCTCTGGAGTGATAAGCATATCTGGAAAGCACATGTGCATGTTTGAAGTTGCCACATGATGCTCAAAGGCCCAGCTTGCCCCAGTAGCTCCAGCACCTCTGTTACGGCACAGACTTGCTCCAGTGCACTGCCAGCCACGGCCTGGTTACAGGCGTACAAACATAACCATGCCATGAGGTTTTATAATCGCAGTTTTTTAGTATTGAACACGCCCATCATTTATGTTTTAAAGTAAGAGAAACCCCAAAAAAGGCAACTTTACAACTGCAGCAAGGCTACTTGATGTGCTGTCACAACTTAAGAATCGAGGGAGTGGTTGTTCAGGACATTTCACATACTGACCTTTTATCTCACTGTCTCAGAAAGACAACAGTTATTGCAAAAAAATGTGAAATCTTTTCATTAAGAAGACTTTGTTTCCAAGCACAAGTCACTCCAGTATTAAAAGGACAGTGGTGCTGTCAGCCAGTAGTTGCCTAGAAAGTTCAGAACATCAGTACTGGAAGATGAGGTCAATTAAACACAGCTTACAGCACAGGTGTGACACTGTCAGGCATTAGGGCATCAGAGATTACAAGGGCACGTAGTGCTAGGACAAGGGGAATGGCATTAACCTGCAAGACGGGAGGTTGAGATGAGGTCTCAGGCAGAAGTTCTTCCCTGTGAAGGTGCTGAGGTGCTGGCACAGGGTGCCCAGAGAAGCTGTGGCTGCCCAACGCTGGCAGTGCTCAAGGCCAGGCCGGACGGGGCTTGAAGCAACCTGCTCTAGTGGAAGGTGTTGAAAAGGGGTTGGAACTGGATGAGGTCCCTTCCAACCTAAACCAGTCTGTGGTTCTGTGATTCTATGATTATTTATACCCCCAGACTGCACATGAGTAGTATCTAATTCTGAATTTGTCATTTAATGTTACTGCAGTTGCACACCCTCCTCTATCAGAACAACAATTTAACAGGGCTTAACCCTGTCCACATGTTTTGGATGCAGCTGCAGGTCTTCTCAAACATGCAGCCGCAGTCAAGGAGTTGGAGGGTTGGGGCTGGACTGAGCTTGGTGAAAAGAAGCAGCAAACACAGCAGAGACTGGATACAACACCACTTAAGCTTAAAAAAAAGTCAGTATTATCCTTACTAAGAGGAACTGTAAACTTGTGAAAGAGAGACAGGAAACTCAAACTTTCACAGCCACGAGGAAAGCATGACTAATAATTCCATGTTATTGACTTACAATTACTACAAGCCCGTTATACATCATACACGACCGCTTTTTTCTCTTACCCAAAGTACAGAAGGCCTCTGGCACACAGCACATGCACACCGCGCACATACACAGCCTGCACCTGACCACACATGGAGGGAAAGGAAGTACATGCATGATTAAGAGATATTAGAGAAAAGCAAGTGATTACTGGTTATTTGTAGCCAGCTGCTCCTCAGACAGAATAAAATACATAAAATCAGGGATAATGAAAGTACAAGCAGCAAATGACAGTAACAAAGCAACACACATCATTTTTTACGTGCAGGCAAAAATCACCCTCACTGCAACCCTTCAGAAAATGACACATCTCAATTGTTCTTTCCAAACAGGCAATTAAGGTTCCTGGCAAGGGCTGCAGAATGACCCAGCCCCTACACCAAGTGCTGGCATTTTAAGGCTGACGAAATATATTCTGCTCATGGAATTAAGGCTCCCTGTAAAAGCCTCCTTCAATTTACCAAGCAAACACAGGATCATCACAAGCTGATAAATTCAAATACAACAGACACAAATCCCAACACATCTCTCTGACATCCCTCTATTCTCCATAACACCACACAAAACTTGTAAACCTCCATTCCAGAAGCCTCAGTGGTATGTGCTGTGCAATGCAGACACAAGCTTTGGCTTCCTCTAAAACTCCTGGATGATTTTCATTCACTTTATAAAGGTAAATTGACCTTGAAAGCACATGACCTACCATTTGTATGTCTCCATGCAAAGTCCTTGCTGAAGCCTCTCAGGTAAGAGCTTAAAAAAGTCTCTCTCAACAAAATGTTACCTTAACATAAACTTAGTTTTTGGCTTTTCCTTTTCAAGAGCCCAAGAAAGGGATGCTGAGGATTTTAAAAGGAATCTGCCTGCAGACAAATGGTCTGAGATGATCAGATTGCACTGATTACCAAATGCATCCTAGATGAAGAGTAGCTGGTCTGCTCCTCTGGCTTGGAAGCAGCGATACACAGGTGAAAGACAATGTGTCTCCTCCCTGGCTGCACTCACCCACTGCCACATGCTGGTGCTACTGGCAAATTAGGAACCAGAAGTCGAGTCTGACAGCACATCACAGAAACATAGAATTGTCTAGATTGGAAAAGACCTTTAAGAAAATCCAGTCAACTGTTAACCATCAACTCAGCACTGCCAAGTCCGCAACTAAACCATGTCTCAAGCACCACATCTACATGGTTTCTGAACACTTCCAAGGATGGTGACTCAACCACCACCCTGAGCAGCCTGTTCCAAGGGCTGACAAGTCGTCTGGTGAAGAAATTTTCCCTAATCTCCAGTCTAAACCTTCCCAGTGTAACTTAAAGCCATTTTCCCTCATCCTATTGCTTCTTACTTGGGAGAAGAGGCCGACCATCACCTTGCTACAACCTCCTTTCAGGTAGCTGCAGAGTTCTGTAACTCATCTTTACCTAAAATACCTTCTCAAAATAGAAAAAATAATAAAACAGTGAGCAAAATATTAAAATGCTCTTGATACCAGAATGTGACATTTGCTTATGTGTGTTCCCAGTCCTCCGAGCTTTGTACAAAGGCAGCTCCGAGTAGGGTGATGAGAGGTTCCCCATGACCCGACTTTAGTGCACGCTTGTGCCCAGAAACCCCCTCATGTGCTGGGCTGCACCCCCAGAGTGTGAGCAGCAGCTCAGGGAGGGGATCCTGCCCCTCTGCTGAGC
>WYDI02024173.1:0-19526 GCA_009867235.2 Psittacus erithacus
CCAGGGATGGGGCAGTCACAGCTTCTCTGGGCACCCTGTGCCAGCGCCTCAGCACCCTCACAGGGAAGAACTTCTGCTTAATGTCTAATGTAAATGTCTGTTAGGTTAAAGCCATTCCCCCTTGTTCTGTCCCTACAGGTCCTTGTCAAAAGTCCCTCTCCAGGTTTCCTGTAGCCCCTTTAGGTACTGGAGCTGTTCTAAGGTCTCCCCTTCAGGAGCCTTCTCTTCTCCAGGCTGAACCAGCCCAGCTCTCTCAGCCTGGCTCCAGAGCAGAGCTGCTCCAACCCTTGCAGCATCTCAGTGGTGTCCTCTGGACTTGCTCCAACAGCAACATGTCTCTCTTGTGTTGTTCCCCCAGAGCTGGATGCAGGACTGCAGGGGGGTCTCACCAGAGTGGAGTGGGGGTGGGAGAATTATCTCCCTCTTGCAGACATGTACTGTGTATATATTATATAATTAGATACACCTTAGATAAAGATCCTGCAGGTGCAATGGGCTCCCAGCACGGAAAGCAAAGAACATTCCTGTCCTTAGCTGTTCCAGAGTTAGGAAGCATGAGGCCTTGAAAATTTGTCAGCACCAGAAGTGCACTGGAGGCATCTGACCATGAACTGACAGCAGTGAGCCTGGCTCCGTGCTGGTGTCACATGGGGAGGCTGAAGGCTGGATGGACGATGTACAGCTTGCTATGGGGATCCAGGCAAATCAGTGGTAGTGAGAGGAAGGACATCTGTGGGCTGCTGCCTCATCTACTGCTGAGCTGGTTGCAGAGAACAAGTGCTTCATTTGATTTCTCTAAATAGCTTATTGCCTCTAATGCTAAACTGCATTTACCCAGCAGTTTCCCTGGTCCTGAACCAAGCTGTGTGCAGCTGTTGTGTTTCCTGTTTATGCTTTGTCACCAGATTACCTCCACAGATTGATTTTTCTGATCAGTTTCACTGTTGCTTTTTTAACTGGCTTCATCATGTTTCTGTGATGGTAGGGGAAATGTTGATTAAATATTTATCTATCTGAGCTTACCCATACCTGCCTCAGGTTGGCTGGTGGGCTTGCTGCCATTCACCTCCCAAGCAAGCTGGGACCCACTCGCTCCCATCTGCAGTAAGGGTTGGAATGCTCACCTTAAACCCAGTACTCCTTTTCCTCCCTTATTCAAAATGCTGTGAGAGCAGAATACCTGTAGGTGGAAAAGTTGGATATTCTACCCCTGTGTATGATGCTCTCTTGGGATGTCAAGTCTCTACTGAGCATTCTGGCAAGTATAATAAACAATGAAGAGATGTCAAGTCAGGAGAGGATGGCAATGTTTCCATGAAGCGTTGAGTTTCTCTCTTTGCCAAAGATGTGTTGCTGATCTGGTGCTGTCTTTCTAACTTTATATTCCTAAATGCATTAGAATATGCCATTTATTTTTCTAGGTTAGTGGGTAAGATCCCGCACAAATTGTTCCTGAAAACATATTTGCTTCCCTTGTCCAGGAACAGCATGCTTTTTCATGTCTATATTTAGCATTCTCATAAACACGGACAGTTCCTAAAAACCAGTGTCTTTCCCTTCACACAGCCAAGTCTGCCAGAAAACAGTCCAGGGAAAGCATGTTCATTTACCACAGCATTTCTCTAGCCTTACTATTTTTGGAGTTGTTTTCAAAGGCAATTGCACAGAAAGCAGCAGCTGTTTCAGTCACATTAAAATCAAGTTCCCTAACATTAGCTGAGGGAAGAATTTTACAACACATCACTTTTACTGTCATACCTGAAATGAGGGATTAAACTGATGACTGTAATTTAAATCAAAATACTGCAAGCTTCATTGGGGGGGGCTGGAAGTTTGAGAGATTTAAATGAGAAATAAATCTGGATTGAAGCTCTAGACTTTGTTTTCTGACGCTAATTTTCAAACTAATGAACATACTTCATCTTGTTATGCATGTTACACAGCATTAAGCCCCTGAGGCATGGTTGCTGTGCCAGTGTTGCTAGCTAGCTCTGATGGGGCTGCCACTCTGTCATCATCCTCAGCTGACATGGATTTCTGTGTTGAGTGCAACCTGCCAACGACATGTGTGTAATGAAATGGGCCTTTTCCCATGTGGCTAAATACCTGTGTGGTAATGAGACTAGCACAGAGGAGAGATCAACTGTTAAGATTGGGGATGACTAGTAAGACAGGCATGTGAATTCACAGCTTCCATTTCAGAAGCTGCCACCCCAGTTGCATATGCTGCTCACTGACTCTTGATGTGCACAAGTAATGGATGAGAAAAGATACTTCAATAATAATTTGAGGGTGAAAGGGAGAGAATAGAAAAGCTCCAAGGCTCTCTTTTTCCTAGCTGTGAAGTTTGATTGTAGTCCTTGTTCCTTTCTGGCTCCATCCCAGATGTTAACCTAACACAAAAAGGAGGAAGAAGAGGAGGAGCTAGTTGGGACGAGGAGCTAGTTGGGACAGGTAGCTAGTTGGGAAAGGAGGCAGAGCGACGCTCATATGGCTAGGTTGGACGGGGCTTGGAGCAACCTGCTCTAGTGGAAGGTGTCCCTGCCCATGGCAGGGGATTGGAACTGGATGAGCCTTAAGGTCATTTCCAACCCAAATCAGTCTGTGATTCTATATTGCATGTCTTAAAGACCCCCAAATCCCTAGTTTGATATATAGGAAAAAAAGAAGACCAATCTGTTAGGACATAAAAGGATAAAAAAGACTTCTGGGAAGTGAATTAGCTGGGTAAAAGGCTGCTCTCACACTTACTTAGGATAAGTCCCAGTGTGCTGTGTGAGGCTGGAGCATCACAGCTGTGCCGCATGTCCTGGATCCAGCTGTGTGGACTGTTTTGGCAGTACTGCTCTTGCTAGCAGTGGTACGGCAGCCACTGCCTTTGTGGAGGTATGCAGGGTGGTGTGAGTCTTCTCTTCCAAGCTGAAGGTCTTTGTGTCCCGGTGAAGAAAATACAGAACATCACAATAAGCCGAAGGTTCTCTTAAACCTGTAGGAGGAGGTTTCAAAACAAAATCCCTCAAAAATGGGATGGAACCTGTGAATCTCTGTGCAACATGAAATGCACCCAGGTCAAAAATGCCTCTGGGTACCCTGAGCTCCGAAGAATATAATTGAAGAGGAAAGTAAGCTGCTCGTTGCTGGAAAAGAAAATTCAGCAGTGGCACAAACTCTTCATAATTTCAAATAGGAAGTCTCCTTTGGGATAGCAGTAACTAAGGGATCCCAAAAGATTAACAAGCCTTTCATTGACTTTGGGTTTCCAAAAGGATGAGCTATACAGCTCAGCTTTCTCTCTAACCCAGAGGTGATTAAAGACTTCTTGTGAAGTAGCAAACTGCTACACTCAGATGGTAGAAAATACATGAATAACCATACCTTAGAAGGAACATTTAAGCTCTGCCTTAAAACCTCAAGCCCCGTGTTATAAGCTGGATCCTATGCTCCTTAAAAGTGCGTTTAATCATTCCCTGGAAATGAGATCCCTGCTGTAACAATTAATTCATGAAGCTGCCAAGGACTCCCAGGCCTAGGGGAGTGAAGCTGGCATCCATGATTAATGCTAACTGCAGGTGTGTGGCTGGGATTCCAAAGAACCAGCCATAGGGGAGGCATCAGAAATTACTTAATCCTGCCCAAGTGGGCTTTGTCAGGAGGCCCCCTGTGAACATCTAAAAAGAGAGAAACTCTCATTTTACAGCAATTCAGCAGGTAATGGCAAACACCTTTGGGGTGCTTTTTGCTTCAGCAGAGGAAAAGCATAGATATGATTGAAGGGTACACTGCATGGATCTGAAGTGATTTAGAGAAGTCATTCAGGGAGTTGATGCAAAAGGAATGACCCACAGCTTCTGTGCTTGATTGTCCTGTGTAGCTGCAGCTAGGAGGTGGGAGGGAACAGAAGAGCTAATCATTGGCCTTTGTTTTCTCTTTACACGTCTCCACTGGAAGATCCAATAATATCAGGAAGTTCAAGAGGTACATCAGCTGCTCTGTGAGTGAGCTCAGTGGCCCAGGCTTTGTTACAGTCCCAGCTGAAAGCCTGGCTGGGCTGGGATCAATAATGTGTGTGCAGAGCTTGGTTCTAGGAGTTAAGCTCTTCCACCAGGAAGAAGGGAGGGCAGGCAAAGGGCCTCCAGTCATGATTATCATCCCATTAGGAGGGAAACAGCAATTCACTTTAATGAGGGAAAGAGGCAATTTTGATGTAACTGTAGCGTAACTGGACTGAGGGCAATTTTATTTCTTTTTGTGTGACTTTTATAAACACTGCTATGTACCTGTGCTGGCTGTCTCAAACATCTTGGCTTTTTTTTCTGTTAATGTGGGTTATTGTTATTTCAGATTAAATGGATCAAACCAGCTATTTTTTGTTTAGTATGGCAAATCCATAAACTAGGGGATTTTGGTTCAAGAAGTTCAGCAAGTGCCCCAGCTCCCCAGCACATCCAGGGGGAATACATCTCCCAGTATCCAAAGGATAACACCAGAGTGGGTTCCCACTTGAGCTGTGCTGACCACTGGGGTAAGGGGAGGAGGAGAAGAAATTTCTGATTTAGTGCTTCTGCTGAGCATTTCTATCCTCAAAGCTCAACAGTGTGTGGTTTGCGTTTACACTGTTTGTGTGAGGAAATACCAGTATCAGATGACCACCATTCAGTAAAGCGTCTCAGCACTGTAGACACATCCCCTTCTGCCTGTTTCTGTTAAGCAGAACACACATGGCCCCTGGCTAGTGAGGAGGCAATGTGGAGCTGTAAAGGCAAACTGGATATTAGGAATAATGCCTTCCCCAAAAGGGCAGTCAGGCATTGGAACAGGCTGCCCAGGGCAGTGATGGAATTGCTGTCGCTGACTGTGTTCAAAACCTATGTAGACAAGGCCCTTGGTGACAGGGTTTAGTGGTAGACTTGGTAGTGCTGGGGAACGGTTGGTCTTGATGATCTTAAAGGTCCTTTCAAACCGAGTTGAATCTGTGCTTCTGTAACTATAGGGAATGGCCCACCGTAGAGGGTGGTGGAAATTTCTCTCTGTCGTTTCCAAAAAGCAGAAGTGACTTGGCTTACTCCATTTACTTCAGTGTCATGGTGCACCTTGACAGAAGAGAGGAGAGTAAGGAGGAGTGTTAGTCCAGCCTTTGGCCAGGAGCCTGGCATGGGGGGGGCCCTCAAGGAGCAGGGGGAGGCCATTGAATTATAACCTTGAGCAGCAGAGAGAGACCAGCAAAAAGCAGCATGGCAGAGCCTGGAAAGAGAAGCAGAGTCATAAAGTTGTCTGAAAACTTTGCTAGGAATAAAGAAGTGCAAGCCAGAAAGGATGCTGAAGGGAGTGCGGGGGGGTTTAGGTCGTAGTTCTGATTTTTAAGGTCACTGCATGTACCTCCTTTCCCTTCCTCCCCAAAGGATTTAATTCACTGTACTCTGTGTGACTACTAAAAGATGTTGTGTTTTAAAGAAGACCACCCAAGGTCCCCACAGACACGGGCAGGTTGTGCAGCTCCTCACAGGGGTGAAGTCTTTAAAGACTTGGGGCATTTCTGGCTTCCCTGTGAAGGGAGCAGCAGCAGACTGAAGGTAGGTGCTTGAGGATGAAGGACAATGGAGGCCCCACTGGTCCATAGCCTGTGTGAGGAGGTCTGGCAAGAGTTTGCACATATCAGGTACTTCATATGAAGAGATCAGTTTTAATTCAAACAGTAATTTGAGAAACCATCTCACATTCCAAAGGTTGATATAGATCTGGCTTTATGTTGGCATAAAACAATATGATGAGCAGTTTTGTGTTTAACTCATATTTTAAATGTACTGTGGTAATGGAGCACTATCTTTTTCAGTCAGTCTGACCTGAAGAGAGTTGGAGAGCTCCTAATGAAATCAGAGGAACACATAGCTTTAGTACATTTTTCTTAAAGCATCAGCAAAGAGGCTGATTTCTAATGAAGCTCTCTGTGTGCCTCCGAATCCCTGACAGCTAAAACAATTCTGTTAGCTCGCAGATTAGATTGGAATTGTAAAAATGAAATAAAATGCCATCTAGGTAAAGGATCCAGTGCTACAGGTGTTGAAAAACAATCCTGAGGAGAAATGGTCTAGGCACCAAATAATTGAATTATGATGATAGATGATAGTTTAATAAGGTGATAGCTATGAGACTCTTTGGTAGGCCTGCAGTCTTGAGTGCTTCTAGCAGCATTAGCTAGCACGTTTGGAGGGAGGCAGCACAGAGGATTTGAAATGAGATTTCCATCTGATGCCTGTCAGTTTTGCAGGGAGAACGGTGCCGTTTGCTTCCTGTAGTACTCTGCATGAAGCTGTGTTGTCTGTACATGTTAGGCAGCTTTTTCACATTTTATAGCCTTATTGGGTTTGGAATGTGTATTCTCAAGGCTTGTAAAACTAGCTTTATCTTTCCTTCACTCAGACTTTTAATAGACTAAAAGGCCAGTGCGTAATAAGAACCAATCCTGTAAGTACTGAGCACATTCAAATCTGATTCTCAGTATCTGTGGAAATTGTCAGATTGACACATGGGAGACATGCGTTCATTATATCCTCAGCAACTCTAAGTTCCCACACTGTATCAGCAGCAAACCTTTCCTCTGAACTAGGTGATCTTCCATTA
Source organism: Psittacus erithacus (assembly GCA_009867235.2). Lineage (NCBI taxonomy): Eukaryota > Metazoa > Chordata > Aves > Psittaciformes > Psittacidae > Psittacus > Psittacus erithacus. Next base: position 6,619 of record WYDI02024173.1, read on the forward strand.
AAAAGGAAGAAGCAGTTGTTGGCCTTCAGGCAGACAGGAGTAGTTTCTCTCCCAATAGATGCATTTGGGTTTAGACTATCAATCCACTTGCTAGAGGCACTGCAGAACCACCAGACAGATTAGATATTACATTAGATAATACATTAGGCCACATGAGATATTTGCTATCTATGCCAATGCATATGATTAGATCAGGTGAAAGGTGCCCTGATGTTAATGTAGTGTTGATATTCAAGTGTTTCTTGTTTTTCCTAAGACGGTTCACAAAGCACAGGGCAAAAGGGAGAATCATGGTCTCACATTGCAACCTTGACCCCATAACAGGACTTTTTCCCACCACCACCCCCACTTAGGAGAAAGGTAAGCTTTAAAAACCAAGACCATATAAAACCACAGTCAAACAAAAAATACCCCAAACAAACAAATACCAAACAAACCAATCCTGCTTATTTTCAAGTCTCTTGTGTTTTCTTCCTTCGTATTTCTGACATAGCACATGTTCTGACAGAAGTTAGTTCACCTGAGCAGCAATGTGGATGGACCAGTTGAAAGGCAGCTCTAGGAGGTCAATTTGCTTGTTTTAGGTTAGCGCAGGAGCTACACTTGCAGCATCTCAGCAGCTGTATCACTCACAATAGAGCCAGTTCAGTGCTGGAAGCCTATTGTTTCCCATCAGAACTCAGAGAAAGGACAGGTTGAGGCAGAGGCAGCTTTACCGTCATAAATTAAACATGAGTGGTTTGGGGTTTGCAGTTGCTCTCCTGTCCAATTATTTGAAGATGAGAATGAGTTAGAGATGCCACAGAAGGGGTAAGTCATGGTAGAATACAGCTTCACTGCTGAGCTCTGCTTTCACAGGAGAATTTATTTAGATTGTCCTGTTGCTGCTTTTGAGCTGAATTTAGTAAGTATAACTACACAGCCTTGAACACGAAAGCAAATACTGCAACCAGTGGAAAGCCTCTCTCTTAGATGGCAGAATAATTATTACTGCTTTTCATGAGCTACATTGATTTGAGTGTAGGACTTATTAGTTGGTATATCTAACACACTGTAGTGTTAACATTCATCAATACAGGTCTCATAAATGCCGATATGTAACAGCAGGTGCTGCTGTAATTTAGTGAATCATTATAATTTCTATTTAGTAAATCAGTTGCCATCACTGTTAATTTGTTAGTGTATCACCCAGCAGGATAAGAGGAATGAGGCTGCAAACACATTTTCAGTAAATATGATATAAATACCATGACTCCTGCTATTCAGTACATCCCATATGTTAGCTGTTGATAACTATGATTTTTCTATAAATACAGCATTGTACCCTGACCTTTAAAAGGATGAGAAGTAAAATGGAGAAATCTGCCTTGATGAATATCTTTTGAAAGAAAGTGAAAAGGATCTGAATTTAGGATTGAGCAAGGCGAAAGGTTATTAAAGTATGTGCGTGTCGTAATGAGTTCTTAAGACTGGACCAGAGTTAAACAGGAAACCCTGATCTTGAGCACACATTTGTTCAGGAGTGATATTTCCCCTGACAGGAACAAAAATGTCAGGTCTCTATTTAGGTGTGTTTGGATGGGGTTTCAAGAACCCCAAAGTATATGGTAGTACTGTTATCCCACGATAAGATTCTAAACCTGGTGAAGATACCTGGTCTAGCAGATATATGCTGAGCTCAGGTGACATGGCAGGATACCTACAGAACCACTGGCCTTGACTGCTGCTCCACAGAGAGCTTGGCTAGCGAGTGAAGCCTGTTCTACTGTGATGAGATGATGTTGCTGCCCCCGCTAGCTGCTTTGCAGCTAACTGTGGTATCTTTACATGATCTGCTATCATGCTTCTAAACTGTGGAGGAGGTAGATTTTGTGTGCTCAGATGCCAGGAGGTGATGGTGCCTAAAAGACTGGCTAAGCTGTTCCCCAGGACAAATTCTGCCACTCGCACAACAGCCGTTCCCTGTTTGGTGGCCTGACACGCAGCAGTCCCTTGAGAGATGTGCATCATCTGCCTTATTGCATGATCCAGCTTTTTGTACATCCCCTGCACACAACTAATGTGAAACCGTGGCAGCACTGAGGCAGTGTCCTGTGGGTTCTCAGGAAGGAAAACTGCAGAGAGAGACCTTAGTCCAAGGGAACTGCCCCCATACTTTAATCACCCTTGTCCCAAAGGGTTCACAGCATGGCATATCCAATTTAACTCCTAGTCAATAATAATTACACAGCCAGCCGTGCTTCAGATGGGCCACTGGTATTTTTAAATCTGCAACAATGAGGATGGTTGTTGTGCTGGCACAGGGTGCCCTGAGAAGCTGTGACTGCCTCATCCCTGGCAGTGTTCAAGGCCAGGTTGGATGGGGCTTGGAGCAGCCGTGGAAGGTGTTGCAACTGGATGAGCTTTAAGATCCTTTCTAACCCAAACTATTCTGTGATTCTAGGATTCCCCCTCTCCATACACAATGCCTGGTAATGGGAGGAATGCCAACCCTGCATCCCATCTGTGGTGGGTGGGAGTGACTTTAGGTTCATTCCAAAGAAGTCCACTTGCCTTTCCTTCCATTCCATTCTCCATCCCTCACAGCTGCTTCTCTAAGAGAGCTATTGCAACAAATGCTAATAAAATGGTACTGTTGCTTTGCAAGTGAGCTATTTTCAGCACCCAGTATCACAGCATTTTACCAAGATTAAGCAGTACTGGACTGGAATTGAAAATACCTTCCCCAGGTTAAGGTCTTACCATTGAGGAGTCAAAAAAGAAAATGCTGAATTGTCTGATTCCAATTTATTCAGTTAAAAATAGCCCCTTTCCCATATGCCTTCTGATATATAAACCGGCTGATATAGCTGCATGAAACTCATCTAGGGTGGGGAGTGGAAATCTCCCATTTCATTCGCTGCTTCTTCTGCCCTCAAGGCAAAACTCACAACATCCAATATGAAAATGCTGGTTCCAGTGATATGTTTTATGCCACCATCCAATCTGGCTTCAATTTTAATAACAGCATCACATTAGCAAGTGTTTCATCTTCCTAAAATGGCTCCTTAGTTTTTTAAATGTAGTTCCTTAGAGCTTTCATGACAGTTCAAGGCTGTATTAGTTCTTCCTTTTCCTATTGTTTTCACCTCCAGCCATCCTCACCAGCTTGGCACCGTTTCCTTGGCCTTGGTGACTGAACTTTCTCTCACTGGTATGAAATTATAGCTCAGTCTGTTTTTCTTCCAATCCACGGGAGGCAGGAAGAAACCTCACATATCATGACTAAGTGACATTTAGCACATTGAGTATAATCAGTTTCAGCTCTTTTTGAGCAGGCACTGGATAGATTTAAGAAGTCAACACAGTAGGAAGTGTCTTACCCACAACAATCTGCCTACTCAGAAGCAGCGAGCTGGACTTTATTTAATCTATACCTCCCTTAAAGTGACAGGGTTGGTAAATGGGATGCTTGTTTGCATCTCTATTTCTGGAAAGCCTCTTGCTGGCTCTGCTCTGTGGCACTGTGGAGCTGGGTATCTGGGGCTGCAGGAATAATGTTATTGCCGGCAACGCTCACAGCTCCGAGGAACTGCTGTGGGTTGTGCTTTCAGGAGACCCTTAACAACTGGTCCTGCACCCTGGAGCCACGGATCAATACCTGACTTTCTCCTGCTGGTGTCATCTGCACAGGATATTGGCAGCATCTCTTACAGCAGGTGCTCATTAAGAGAACAAGCTTTCCCTTCCCAGACCTCCAGTCACACAACATTTTGGGGGCTGCATAATGCCTTGTGCTTAAATGTTTTCCAGAACAGCATTTGAGACTGGAGCACTGGGGAAATGTGCTTGTGTAAATTCCCCCCAGAGACCTGGCTATCAGCTAACCCTAGCTCATGTGGTCAAGCCATGTTTATGATTTATTGTTCTCATGCTTATGTGCACATAGCCTTTTTTGAGAAGAAAAGGTTCGACAGAAAATTCAATGAAGCTATTCTGAGGGTACATCATAGGCGAGTAGAAGACAATGGATAAGGAAGATGGATTAGGAGAGGTCTGAGACATGGTTTAGGGGAGGAAAGGAAGGCAATAGGATCAATAATTGTACTGTGATTGACAGTTTAGTAGCAGTCACATCCCTAAACAAGCCAGGCCCCGTAATACTCTTAATTATACTGGTTTCTTAATTATACTGGTTTCAGACAGCAGGCAACAGCTGATGAACTCTTCTAGTGCTAACTCATGTAGTTAGAAGATAAGAACAATTAAAGGCATTTTCAAGTTGTGTGTTGAGTTGCAGAGGGGTGTGTAACTATACTGCCACAGGGCAGCAAGTGCAGATGCTAAAGGTTCACTATAGGCAGTAACAGAAAAGAGCAGAAGGCACATGAGAACGCAGAAACAAAGGATGAGCGGCAGAAACAAAGGATGAGCAGCAGAAATGTTTCCTTCAGTAGGCATTGCTGTAGCCATTTACATCGTGCATGTTACAAAGTGCAGTGCAAAGCATGCAGCCATTTTCATGACTCATTGCTTTCCGTGACAGTTCCTTTGGTACTGGGAATTGCATATCTCTGGTTGGAAGCTTAATGCTGGAATGAAAATAAATGCAAGCTTTAAAAGTTAAGCAAACTGCTTTATATGGCCTCTCCCTCAAGTAGCTGTCATGTTTCTAGTCTTGTTTGAAGGCTAGATGATGTAGTGAACTGAAGTCAGTTTAAGATGCTGGTTAGGATGATCAGCATATTCAAACATGTTAATAAGGTCACATTTGGTTCTGTTAAAGTGTATTTTCTTTGAATGAGCTGGGTGATCTGGATTCCTCAGTATTACCACCTTTTTTCTTTATTTACCTATGTTACCCACAGGTTTTAGCAGCAGTAATAATTTATTTGCATCTGGAGTGTGAGTGAAAGTGTTGAAAAATATAGGGAGACTAGTAACAATTCATTAGGAACCCTCGTTAGGAACATGTTTTAATGATTCTCCCTTTGGCAAGCTAGCACTTTAATTTTTTCTGTTGACTTGTTATTAATGTGTTTTTAACCAGAGCATTATGCTGCACTAAATCAAACCCCATATAAAAACTTAAACTTATTAAAGTGATGAAATGATCATTATCAATCAAACATGGTCTTGTTATGGAGTGAAACCAGGGAGTTTCCTTTGCTCTGTGTTTTGCTTTTGACAAGACCTATTTCCATTTAAATATTAGCTGACATGAATTGGGCTTATCTGCTTTAGAGCTTGATCGTATGCATTACTTGCAGTCTTGCAGGTTGTTGCAGCATAGAAATAACACTTGTCTTTGTGATCTAATCCAGTGTCTGAGAGCTGACACCATGCTGTGCTGTAAGAAGGATATGTTACGTAGATTGTTATTGTCAAAGCAAGTCTTTCTTTTGCTGTGGAAAATAGGAATGTTTCATTTTATCTGCTCTCATCACAAGAAGGAAGAAATCCCTCACTGAAATTCAGTGTATGCTTTGCGCTTTTCCCTCAGAATCTCATATTTCTTCTTTGGTTGCTATATAATTGTATCAATAGCATCTCTTATTCTGCATTGTCTGTTTCTGTAAATGTGGTACATGTAAAAGTAGAAACAAAGTACAACAGTAAAAACCAGTCTGAATTGTACCTCAAGCAATTAGATGTCATTAGATATATTTTACTCATCATATCTGTCACTGGCTTAGGGTCAGCTGCTCCTGTGTGCTGTCCTCACCTGGGCTGGATGAGGTACATCACTCTGCCATTCTCAGACCCTGCTTTTGGAGGTGTTTTTCTTTTCCTCAGTTGTGCCATCCCACAGATGTAATAAAACATGTAGTGACCTGGGCACGTTTCCAGAACCAGGAAGCTGCTTGTTTCCATAGTGTGAAGAACTGATGGGGATTGTCCATGGGGGATGCAATGCAAGCACAGGACATGAGGGATGCTTAAACGGGCTCCAGCCCCAGGAGCAATGATTCCAAACCTGTCACCTTTTACTCAGGAGACTCAAGTCTTTTGGGAAGCCACTGCTTTAGCTCTGTAGTGGGGCTTTTTGTCGTGAGTTTTTGGGTGTGGGTTTCAAGGCTGTATACTGAGGAACAGTATGAAACAGGGATGTGGATACTGGTTTCAATATATCTTAAGTGACCTTCTGAAAACAGGCCCTCAAGTGCGTTTTCCTTTGTTTACTAATCAATAGATACTTCTCTGGCTTACAGTTATTTCCAGTCCTAGCCTTAAGTGGTCACAGGTCACTAACCCTTAGGTCATGCCCAAGTGGCTAAACAGCTAGGACCTGATCGATGTGGATTCAGTAGCATTGACAATGGCAGTTATGCTTATTACATTGATTTTGGATGGAGGTTTTCCTAAAATGGTGACCACTGCTAGTTTTGATTTTCCTTGATGAGCAGCTTTGGGTATCTTGCCAGGAGAAGTGTGTGTAAAAAACTCATTACTTTGTTTATTAGTGCACTCGTTGAAGTGTTGATGGGCAGGAGGTAATACTGCTTCTCATGAGTTTCCGCTCCATCCCAGGTACCAGCATCACCTTTTATGCTTTTGGCCAATGCCTTCTGTTTCCAGACAGGGTAGAGTGCTATTAAGTGCAGAAGGATGGAAATAACCTCTGATTGCACTTTATCCTGTTGTTTTTGTATTCTGGCACAGCAGTAACCTGTTAATATGGTGCATTTCACACCTCATTGCTGACCATGTTCAAAGTTCTTATCCTAATTCCTTAGTAAATATTAATGTACAGTATCTGTTCACTAGTATCTGTCTATTGCATTTACTTTACCCACTCTTCTTTGTAATTAATATTTTTCCCTTTATCCTATGGTAATTCTAATAAAAGCCAAATCCAGATGTTTTAATGTTCAATTCTTATTAGTCTTCCAGGCAAACTGCACTGCAGAGATATGTCATTGGAGCCCAATATTATTATGCCTCTACAGAAATTATGAATTTAACCTTTTTGCATATTGCAAGAATTAAAAACACAGTAAATCATCAGAGGTTTATTATACTAAGTGATGTATGTAACCTATTAGCCATTTTGTTTGTTTTAGTTGTATAGTACTTGTCAAGATTTCTTACAAATCATCATTTATGGTCTCTATCCAAAGGCTACTAAAGCTGATGTGTAAGTTGCTGTGTTGGTTTTGTAGCTGACTGATGTCAGCTGCTCCCATATGAGGCTCATGACAAAGAAAACATAAAGTTAAACACAGGTTCCCACTGGCTTCAGTGAGGCCAAGATTGCAGCAAAGAAGTCTGGATTTTCTTAGCAGTGGCACTTTGTTAGGGTGTTCTTTTTTAAATCAATGAATATAAAATTCCCAATGATGTGCGTATAAAGTCATATGTATTGAGGCTGCCTGTTTCTCAGGTCTCTGCTGTGAAGTGTGTTGTGGACAAAAACATTTGGGCTGGTGGTTGTCATGTCATTTCTGCCACTGCTAAACACAGGAGCTGGAGCCGTAGATCACAGAACTGGGCAAGCACTGGGTGAAAAACTGGTCCCTGCCCCAAAAAACAGGTTTACTCAACTGTAGTAACTCCCATTCCAGCAAACACTGCTGGTAGCCAGAGAGGACGAGGGCTTGTAAATGGCACCAGTGCTCCTGGCAGTGATCTGAACTTACTCTCTTGTTTATGAGGTGTTCGGGGCTCAGCTGTCCCTCGGCAAGAGGTGGCCTCCTGGGCCAGTGGTTTCATTCCGAGGGAATTGTTTTCGCAAATAGAGAGCCATCATTTAATATTAAAACACAAAAATCGGGGTAGATTGCAAGAGAATGTTACATCTCACGTGAATAAACATGGATTCATTCACTGAGCCATAGGAGTGGTTAAAAGAGCCAAGACAGGACTTGGTCACCAGCCTGCCTGGCACAGTGAGCATGGCCAGGAGGGGGGATTTCTGGCAGGCAAAACAGTGAGAGCGGTAATAATGTCCTCAATACTCTTATCTTGCCAAACAGGGCAAACAAACCACTTTAATTGGTCTGCAGCTCCAAAAGATTTCACAAACACCAGACGGTGCAAATGCCTCAGTGCTTCTGAAAGGTCCAAAATCTGGTTGCCAGGAGGGACGCTCCGAGCTGGTGCCGCCTGGGTGTGAGGCAGCCTGAGGAGCACAGTGAGTGGGATAGCTTGTTCACTGGGACCAGGGCTGGCACAGACCCAGGCAGCCTTGGCAGCAGGGTGTACCTAGCCGAGGCCTTGCTTAGAGGCTTTCACTGGTATATACACATGCTGCTGACTTGGCTTTTTCTTACAAAAAGGCTTTTGTTCAATGGTATTTGAGAAGGAAGAAACACTTTACAATGAGGGTGGTAAAGCACTGGCACAGGTTGCCCAAAGAGGCGGTGGATGTGCCATCTCTGGAGACATTCCAGGCCAGGCTGGATGTGGCTCTGGGCAACCTGGTCTAGTTGAAGATGTCCCTGCTCAGTGCAGGGCGTTGGACTGGATGAGCTTTGAAGGTCCCTTCCAACCCAAACTATGATTCGTTGCGTATTGCTGCTGACTGCTACAAGTAGTGGCTTGTCACAGGTAGAGGGGCTTCCCCAAGAGACAGGGGTTTGAGTGTTTAGTGTTGAAGGTTCACTTTCTGTGGTTCATTCTTGAAAGGCAGGAATAGTGAGAAAGCAGAGAGCTTCCCTGGGTCTGCAGGTAGTGTGGGAGCAAGGAGAGGTGAGCATGGTAGGAGTCAGAAGGAGAAGCCCAGAGCATTCAGAGGGAGAGGACCTGGGCTCTGCTAGCCACAATCTGGGTGGAGGTATGCAAAATGCCTGTGGCTTTTGGTAAGTAGAAGGGAACCAATAACAGAGTTGAGACATTAGATCTGTCCAGGAGTCCCTGGGGAGCCCTGGCAGCCACCCCCAGGGTCAGTGCAGCTAATAAAGCTGGGAAGGAAGCTGAAGGGAAGAGCAGGATTACCACTGCCCCATGAGTGAGGTGGAAGCCAGGCATTGCCCTGCACATATGCTCATTGGAAATGACTGGAAATTATCGGAAATCAGAGAGAACTTCTTGGGAAATTGGAAAACCTGAGGAAGGACAACACTGCATTGAAAGGCAGTGAGAGGGGCCTGGCTTGCAGCTACCTACTGTGAAAGGCTACTGTGCCCTGATGTGTCCCCACAGCATCCTGAGGGATGACTGGAGGGATGTGGGAGTGCCCAGCACAGGGCAGAGGGGAGCCCAGCTACGAGCACAGCTCCTGTTGCCTTTCCCGAGGAGAAAAATGGTGTTTTATTATTTTTTCTCATTTTCCTCCCTTTTATTCCCCTTTCTTATTTCTTTGCCTGTAGCCCTGAGCTGAAAGGTGCCAGGAACTCTCTTCCATAGGCCTGAAAGGACAACAGGGAAACTTGAAGCTCTGAGAGGGGCAGTTCAAAAGAAAATAGATAAAGGGAGTAGGCAAGAGGAGGTACAGTCAAGGCTGAGATAGGAGCAGCCTATGCTGGCCCAAGGGACCAAACAGGGCTTGGGCAACCTGAGCTTTAAGGCTTTTCTCAAGTTTGGGACATGCCTAGATTTCACTTTATGGTACAGTGCATCTTTTAGGGAGGCATCCAGTTATAACTTTAAAATGATCAGCAATTCCTCCAGTGGTTCATTCCTCTACTATTAAAAGTCTGTGGCTTCACCAGCCTTAATTTTTCTGGTTTCATGTTCTGCCTATGGGACTGTTGCACCTCTGCTAGGGTGAAAAGCATCCTCTTAACAGTTTCCCTTTCCCCAAGTAAGTATTTATTTAGTGATCAGACATGCCTTAACCTTCTCTCTGATAAGCTAAACTCCTTGAGACTGTCACTGTAAGATGTGTTTTCCCATCCTTTAATCAATCTCACAACTTACAGCCATATCCAGTTTATCAAGCTCTCTCTTGATGTGTGAATACCAATGCTGAATGTCGTATTTTGCTGGCAGTAGTGGCAATAAATGTAGTAGTAATATAATTTATTTGGTTTTCCCTTGCTGTATTCCCAAAACACTCTAGTCCTTGTAGCCATAAAGCTACTTTGCAAGGCATGCATGCAGACAGCTATCAGAGTATGGGTTTATTGACATTGCTGTGCACATAGCTCTTCTGATTCTATCAAAAGATTGTTTTCTAGCATAAAAAGACTTCAGTTTTACTCAAAGGAGGAAGCAATTGCTCTGTCAGCAGTTTCTAAAGACTCATTTTCTTTCTTCTTCATGGTATTTTGTAGCTGCCCAGAAAGGCTTTATGTAGCAATAGACAGAGCTCCATGAATAATCCCTCTGCACTTCCCATGCCACATGTTTGCTGAGAATTCCCAGCAGTCTCCATTATAAAAATCTCTCCTCCAAATTCTTGGTTGTAGAATAAGGAAAGAAGACGTTATGTTGGTTTGGGGGCTTCTTTTGCTGATTGGGTTGTTTTCCTTTGTGGGAGCAGGGCCTGGGGAAGGAGGATTGGTCTGGGCTTGGAGGGCTGAGGTTAAAAGGTAATTATTTTTGTAACGGAATTAAAACCTGAAGCACATTGAACCGATTGCTAATACAGACAGGATCAGCATTAGCTCTTAAAGGATTGCTATTATCGTTTCAGGACTGCAATGTGATTTAAACTGTAATAGATATTGATTTCTGTATTAGTGCTCTTGCTTCTTGTATTGCATTTCTGCTGCCATCTGCTAAAACAGGAATGGCATTTTTCACTTTATTGACTGGACAATGAGTTGGAATACTGTATTCCTGCTCGCTCTGGATCTCTGAGATAACTATAAGCTTACAGGGAAAAGGAAAGCTGGGGACAGTTCAACTGCTGAGGCGCTTGCATTTTAAAGTTACAGGTACCAATTATTAACCATATATAGAACAAAGGCTCTTAAAGGACTTCAGTGGCACTTATGGAAAGGCAGAATTTTACTCTGAAGAGCTTCACAATTACTCCACAGGGCACTATTATTTTAAAAAAGAGAAATAACTGCTGCAGTGTCCTGTGCTGGTGGCCTGAAACAGCATGGGTGGCATTTCCCAGGGCAACCAGTTTTGGCTTAGTTGAGTTCCCACTAAAAGCAGTGGTAACCTTACCCACACAGCCAAAAGCAAGTGCTGTCCTTGTGCTGCTAACCCACAAGTCTTCCATTCCAGTCCAGACCAGCAGCTGACTGAGAACTCTCAGTCTGCTCCTCAAGCCCAGTGTAGCCAAACTCACTCTGAGGCTTTCTCTCCAAGATCTCATCTTTCCTAACTCTCACATTTCACCTTTCTCTCCTTAAAAGAGGCTTAAGGTATAACAAGGCACATCCTTATCCTGCTCTGCAGACAGGTTGGCCACTGCCCTTTGCTGCACACTGAGAGCTTTTCCACTGCTGCTACAGGTAATACTTGTAAAATGATTTGCAGTGAGTTGCTGTATAAATTAACTTATTACAGAATGCTGTTGGAAATTGGAATATTCTGAAATGAAGTTGCCTCTTGATTATGACTTTTCCTAGAAAACTGATTTTGCCTAATGATAGAGAACGGCACTAAGCAGTACTTAATTAGAATAAATTAAGTCTAATGGCAACAAATTCTGCTAGTGCCAGGGAGTTAAGAGCTGTTTAATAGAACTGAAATCCTGAGAGTTCATCTCATACTACCTGAGGGTGCCAACTAATTATTAAGGTTTGTGTTCTTCAGGGCATTCAGGAGGCCTCTGACAAGTATCCAGCTCAAGTTTGGTGGCCTTAATTCTGGGAGAGCTGGCCCCAGTTATACAAGTTCATGAAACAAACTTGTCTTGTGTAGGAATCTTTTGCAGTCTGTATCCTAGAGGCTTCCTGAGCTATTTTCCAGCTTCTGTCTATGTTTCTTTATCTCTGGACATTCTGTAGCTCAGTCTTCAGCTGCATTATTGCATGTAGCTAATTACAAGGGTGTAAGATCAGTTTTCTTTGCAAAATGCTGTGTTCCTGGTCACCTAGCATGGTGACACAGGTTGATAGGAACTAGGAATTCTGAGAAGGGTAACCTCACTGTACAAGTGCATCTAACCAACATGCACACATCAGGCTAATGTTATCGACCCCACGTGTCAGTGAGGAACAGAGAGAGCTGCAGCAGTTCATTCTAGAAAAACGTAGAATATTCAAAAAATGTCAGTCATAGGAAGTGTAGAATAAAGCAAATTAATTTAAATAATACATATTTAGCATACAAGTGTCCTGGCTTAGTCCAAAGCTTTAGCATACCGAATACCAACTTTCACCTCCTTGGCTGCAGGAGCCTGCTGGCACTGCAACAGCCCCTCTGGCATTCTCTGAATAAACCCCCTGATGGTTCTTCAGATCAGGAGCAGTGTTTTTAACTCTGTGTTTGTAAAACATGACCTTGGTGGTGTTTTAGCCCAGGACTTGGCCTTGTAGCTACTGTCAAAACTCTGCTTCAAGCTCTGTGTGGGTAGTAAGTAGCTTGCTCATATTTATGGTGAAAGCTTCTAATTTACAGGCAAATACATTAGTAAATTCATATTTGGATTTTTAAACAATTAAGTCAAACAGGAACTGAGTTCTTTCTTTCAGTTTCAAACTGAGTGCATGTTAGGCAGCTACATGTGTTATTGCACCTCTGTGAGCGTATTCCTCAAGTGAGGGCTGTCTCTTTAGCTGCTTCTTTTGAAATCAGAGTATGTTACTCAAACAAATCAGGGTCTGGCCTTGTACTTCGTGTTTGTATATGTGTCGTGGTTTAAGCTTAGCCGTAAATTAGAAAACCACATAGACTGCTCGTTCCCCCACTCCCCCCAACCTGACCTCCCCCCTTCCCTGCTCCCGGAGGGATGGGGAGGAGAACCGAAAGAATGTAACTCCCATGGGTTGAGATAAGAACAGTCTATTAACTAAGGTATAACACAAATCACTGCTGCTACCACCAATAATAACAATGATAAGGGAAATAACAAGGGAAGAGAA
>WYDI02024177.1:0-11271 GCA_009867235.2 Psittacus erithacus
ACATTCTAAGCAGTAGCTACAAACATTGGTATTATCAGTACTGTTCTCAGGCTGAAAGTTAGAAACACAGCACTGCATCAGCCACTAATAAGGAGAAAAAATGACTGCTACTGCTGAACCCAGGACAGGGAGGTAGAAAATCAAGCACCAGATACTTACCTACAGTACCTGAACAGGCTACAGCAGCATGGAAAGAACCCTGAAGTCAGTAGTACATTGGAAAAGTCCCAGATCTCACTATCACACTTGCAGTGAGACACTGAACCTGATGACAGGTACAACTCATGCTTCCAGCACCACAGCTTTCTACTTGGAAGAAGAACCAGCCACTTTTTAAATGAAAACTAAACCATTCCCCAAAGCTTTGCAGCAAAGCAGAGCTTCTGAAGCAAATCTAACCTCCACAAAACTGAGACAGACATCTGGGGATGATGTGTCTCTCAGATCTACATAACCTTCATCATATCCAAAAGTACACAAGAAAAGAAAGCCATGTGAAAGCTATGTGGTACCATGGGAGTAAGAAGCTGTCCAGGAAAGGCACATGGTTCCTGAGTGCCCCATGATATTTCAGTTTCTCTCTTGCTTTGTCAGTAGTGTCCCTGTTCTAGGAACTGCAATCTGTGTGCAACAGAGATTTCAAAACAGTTTCTTACAGCAGAAGTGGTTTGCCCTGTTGTCCTTGGCTGTAATTTTCCCCTCTCAATATACTTTCTGCTAGTGCAGCATTTTAGTGCTGCGTTTGTATTAACATCGGTTTCAAAGCACCTCAGGACCATTCAGCTTGAGCAGAGCTCTACTAATGTAAAATATTCTTCAATGAGTAAGTTAAACAGTAAACATGATATTGATTCAATGCCTCACAAGGTCTTACAAGAATTAATTCAGATATAGGCTTGGATGTGAGCCTTTGTTGCATGGACTGAAAACTGGCTCAAGGCTTGTAAACAAATTGCAAAGACTGACGACACTGCAACTTGCTAGAAGCCTTCTCAAACACATTTTCTATCTGCCTTGAAACATTAGGTACTTTATGCTTACAGCACTCTGGAAGTCAGGAGTTACTGTGGGAGGTCACCCAATTTTGCCGACAGGAAACAGAGAAGCATGGAGAATCAGCCAGGATTTTGGTAACTCAAGTCCAATCTTATATCCTGATACTAAATCTGCTTCTATCAGGTCTGTATCTGGTATGAATTAATATATTTCTTAAGCTTTAACACGTTAAGCCAAAAATTAGTGGTAGTTTCTCTTCATGCCCTTTCAGTCAATGTCTCTGCTTTTTGGTCATACAATATTTAATATTATGACATAAAGTGCATCTTACAAAGCTTCTTTTCCATAGTGCCATTTTACAGTACTTAAAAGTATATCAGAATAGCCGCAGTTGACGGTATCATTTCTCTGACACTGACCAGAAGGAGATGCTTATGGAAAGAATATGAAAAGGATGCAAGAAGATACCTTCCCGGCCCATGGCATATAGATGAAAAGCAACTCCGTGATTAAATCCACATTTTAGATATATAGCTTGTGGTGTGCCTACCCTTCATCAGTTTTTTCCAGCCACATTTTAAACCCTGTAATGATTTTGATGTCTTCATTCTATGACAGTGAATTCAATATTTTAATTACACATTGGTTAAACAGTTGCTTTCTTTTATTTCATGCTTGTTAAGCTATTTCATTTCATATTCTTTGTTTCTGGTGTTATAAAAATCAGTGCATAATCATGCCCTATTCACCTTCTCCAAATCATTTGTGACCTTATGTTTTCAACATACTATCCCAGTCTTTCTTCTTAGGAGGCTCTGTTCTTTTAAGACCAACAGATTTTTCAGACAATGCATCATCAAAATCTTTTTGGAAATCAAAATGCACTGTATTGAAAGGATGACACATGCTCAAAGATTTCAGCTGGGTTTGTGAAGCATAAATTACTGGGGTTTTTTTAAAGAAAATCTTTACTGACCCTTTCTGATAACATCACATTTGTCCATGCCTATTATTTTTATTTCACAGCTTCAGTTAATTTGCTTGATGAGAAAATCAGACTTATTTGGTTGTAGTTTCATAACCTGCACACACCCCATGTGGTCCTTTTACAAATGGACATTGGGTTTGCCACCTGCTCTTTCTTTGCTATAAAGACTAATTTATTCAGTAGTTCCCTTAGAGCAGTTAGCAGCTCAGTAGCAACTTTGAAAATTCTTGGGTTAATGCCATCTGTTTCTTAGAGTCTGTTAGTATAAGTTTATTGATCTGTTCTACAACCTCTTCTGCTGACACTTCACTTTGAGACAGTTCATAAGACTTGTCCTCTGTAAGTAAAGGCTTCACTGCAGTGACCCCTCTAAACTCCCACACAGTTGCGCTCATGTAAGCAGTTCTCTGAGCCTTTCTGCTGCGATCACAGCATCCTCCAGTGCTTCCTCCATAGCTGAGCCATCTGTCAGCCCTACAGACAGGGAAAGAATGCTTGGTTTTCTTGTAGTTTAAACAGACTTTGCTAACAATTTCCATGGCTTTCTCAGCTTACTTCTCAGAATCAGTTCTGACATAGCTGATTATGGTTTTACATTGCACGTATCAGAAATTGTATGCATTTTCTGTTCTGCACCTTTGGATACAACTTTGCTGAGATCCTTTTTCAAGGATGTTATTTTACTTATAATTGCCTCTTTCTCTCTGTTGTTAACTACACTCCAACTTTTTGGTCATTTAGACTATTTTTCGATTGGGATAAACATTTACTTCAAGGCTGCAATATATTTAAATATTCTTGAAGGTATTTTAACCTTTTGATTATGCCTCTTTATCTTCTAATGGTTCCCACATTATTTCCATTTTGAAGTTCAATTTTCCTGTGGTAATTTTTTTCACTTTTATAAGGTTGCTGAATTTGAATACATGGGATTACTGTCCTTCCTGTTGAAAACAGTTGCTTCAAGGGACACTCATCAGTGATTTCCAAGAATGCAATATTTGCACAGTGCCTTACCTTGACACTTAGCTAACATTCATGGGGAAGGGGAAGTCTCATTATTCCTCTATTTCTAGCCTTTGCAGTCTTTTTTATGACTCACACTATTGTAAAGGATCATTCCCCTCCTGACTATGTAATCAAGGCATCACATAATGTTCTTTCCATTTAAATATGAACTTTTAGCATGAAGAATTTCTGTTGTACAAATTTAATGATTTTAGGTTTAAAAGTTAATTTATATTGACCACACACACCAATCATACAGCCTTTTTGTCCCTCTGCTTTCTTCGGTGTGAAGCACCAGGCTCTAATTTGCTCTGATTTTCTAGTGTGCCAGTAATTATTACCCTTCCACCAAGTACCTGAGAGGAATCCTATGCCAACAGTCTCATTCATAGCTGCAGTTTTCCCACATAGCCCCACTGTTACTTCTCCCAGTGCTGCTGTTACCCACATGAACATAAACCAACAGCTCCACAACAGCATGCTCTAGGAAGTTGTCCAGATGGCTAATGAAATTTGCCACTTCTGCACCTGGCATAGAAGTCATCATACATAATGTACTTACGTAAGGGGTTTATAAAACCTGTCCTTTTTACAATAAATAAATAAATTAGAAAGTTATTTGGGTTTTTTCTTCTAGATCTTCTTGTTAGAGAATGTTTATATATAGTTTACTATGAGACAGAGAACAGAGAGATTACAGACTCAAGAATTCTCATATGAACATTTGCAAAGCTACTTAATTATCTTCATACAAGTATTTCTTTAAAGCTCTTGTTTGCCAATATAACTGTCGATAATCATGGGCTGTTAATGTGCGATCACTTTATACCCAACTAGTGGTTTCTTTGCATTTGACCCCATCCATGAGTGTCCAATCTCTTGCCATTGATGGATCTTTGGGACAGAATAGGAAGGTTTTGTTTTGGTTTTTTTTGATTTCCAGAAAGATTTTGATGATGATCTGTCACCTGGTCTTAAAGGAACAGAGCCTCCTAAGAAGAAAGACTGGGAGAGTATGTCAAAAACATAGTCACAAATGATTTGGAGAAGGTGAATAGGGCATGATTATGCATTGATTTTTATAACACCAGAAACAAAGAATATGAAGTGAAATAGCTTAGCAAGCTTGAAATTAAAGAAAGCAACGGAGTTGCTGTTAAAGTATGGTCATAGCCCACAGTTACCAATTCTACATAGGCTACATCTGCCTGTGCCAGATGAACAGCCCTTGTTTCTAACACAATCAGTGCATATCTGGTCAGAATGTTGAGTAGGCGGGGATTTTCTGTAATAGTCTTTCCATATCTAAGATACAACTTTTACAGAGAACTTTATATACATTTAATGTTCTGATTATTATCATGGGGTCTAGTGTTTTTTTGTAGAGCATCTTGGTCTTTTTCATGTAACTGAATGAAAAACTTCACGTGACTTAGAAATTCCTGGACTTAGACCCAGGAAGATTCTCAGTTGTTGCATTGATCTTCTGAGTGGGATGATCACAATCAGAGGCAAATCCTGTCATAAACAATGATTTTACAGAGCTTATAGAAGCACACAAACTATTCACTCCAGTCTGTAGCATTAGTCAAACCTCCTTTACCAACAGAAACAAATGCACCTGCCCTCATGCAAGCTATCACAACAAGTTCCAGTCTAAGATCATTTAAACTTTCATTTTGTCTAATTTCTTGCATTTAGTTCAATGCAGTCTTGGCTTGTGTATTCCCTTCTTATTTGTTCTCTGTTCCTGCAGCCCTTGCCGGCACATGACATCTTAGCAACCCCTTGCTTTTTTTGTGCTACCTTTTCTTTCACAGAAGATGTGAATTCCCTTTTTCTTTCACTCACTTGCTCTGAGACAATTCCCAGAGCTGACTACATCCTTGCTCCATCCAGTGGCATACATAAGGCACCGCTACAGAGGATTAAGGAGGGTGACTAATAATCTGGATTTATCTAGCACTTTACAGAAACATATTAATTCTATTTAAAATGTATTAGAAAAGTGGTTGGAAACCCAGTTTTAGAGAAAGATGGTTCATACCATCCCAGTAAGAAGATGATTCTGTGGGGACGCAGCATGCTCTGGAAATAATTTCTCAGAAGATGTCAAAAAGACTGCATGTTCAGGCTATGTTAAGGCCCCTCTTTCTATTTCAGATAGTGTATCTTTTGGAGTACATGCAGTAAATATGTAAGTACATGCAGATGAAGGCACTAGAGGTGTTTCTGGATCTTTGATATACAATTTAAAAGTTCAACTGTAGAATTGAACACAGGACAGGAAATGATGCAGCAGATAATATTGCAAATATATACTTGTTGCTGTAAAGGGGTTTGGGCTAGGCCAGACATCCTGGGATCGGCCAGAACATTCTGGGCTCAAACATCCTGGAATCAGTCAGAACATCCTGGGCTGGGCCTGAACATAGAGGGGAGTGGCCACCCAGAGGGTAACACATAGTGGCCAATTGGAGGGCGGCAATGTTCAAATCCAGCCAATCCTGTTAGTTAGCGCGAGAACAAAAGATGTAGTCCATATAAACTGTGGAACCAGTCAGAAGGGGGTGGATAGAAATGAAATCTCTGACAGTAAAGAAGTTTTTGGCATGGAACTCTGCGGGAGTCTGTGTGTTTAATCTCCACATATACGGTCTGGGTCATTCCCTCATTCATCTTCAGCATGATGGAAGAAAGTCTGCAGTAAGTGAAGGATGGGCCTGCTGTAATGAAGCTGTTGGCAGTAACGAAAGTCGTTTGTGCATGGCTTAGCACACTAAATTACTAGTGACTGCCTAAGACAGAGCTCTCATCAATCCAAACTTACCTGCGGGGTAGGGAGGTGTGGACCATGGGGTAGGAGATCATTTTTCTCTCAGGGACACCTCTGCTGGCCCTTCATCATCTCACATCCCTCCTCTACAGGAGTTATCATTGATCAAGTCCTGTTATTTCTTCAGGTACAGAGGCATGGTACATACAGTAACACCATTACTTCTTGCAATTCACATCCACCTCTAAATTATTTCTTGCCCTTCCAAATGAGTTATTGTCCAACAGACAAGCATCTAAGGTATTCTTTTTTTCCACCTGTGGCCTGAATAGTGATGCTGAAAATAAAAAGGAATACTCCACTTAAGTCTGTGCTTCCTAGAGTTAAATGGTGCACTAGGTCTTCTCTAAAGCAGGTGACTGCATCACTTCTAATCAGCTTTCCTTATTTGAGGTTCATGTACAAATTTATTATGGAGTGCATCTTGAACAAGAAACAAACTCAGATACTACCTGTCTGAATGCAAGAGCAATACTTCATGTACAAAAGTGAGGTTGGTCACATGTGTAGCAGAGAATTAAATTTCAGCAACACATCCCTTGGGTATAAATGTCAGGAAAAGTCAGTAACAGAAAGAGAAGCATTTGTTTAAAATTAATTCTGTGGAATTAATTTTTCTGTGCAGGAGATGGTACGTGGTTTACATAATCAGCACTCTCTATATTCTTTTTGATGAATTCATAGCACCTTGACATTTATTTTACATCACTTCCACTATATCAGTCTCAAAATTAAACCAACACTACACTGTTTGCCCCTGAATCTGTCTCTCCTAGGTTTGCCTAGTCCCAGGGACTGTTTCTTCTGTAAACCATTGTGAGAGGATTCACATTTCTAGTGAAATGAGCTATTTGCTCAGTAAACTTGTGTTCAGTGGTATTGGAACATCAGCTATCATTTTAACTGCGTATATAAAGACTGGCCATTTAGTGTCACCCTCAAATTATCGATTCTGCAACCTTTGCTTCCATCCTGAAGCTCTACACAGACCTTACATACCCTACATTCTACCTATAAGCCATTTGAGGTTCTGGGTTAAATCAATAGGAAATAGATTCTTTGTGTGTGTGTCATCCCTGTATATTACTTAAATGCATTTTCCACAGCTTTCTATGTATTTGTTCAGAGTTGCATTCAATGAATAGCTCTTACTTGTAAAAACTCAGGCACTTCAGTTTAAGTTTAGTAGCAAAGTTGCGCTTTCTGGTTCTGATGAAGACCTGAAGGAAACATGACAAAATACATGCTGAAAAGCTGCCGTCTAGCAGGTATCAGAACAGTGGCGAGGTAATTTTGGTTGCTTATCTTAAAACTTGTCATAAGTCCTTGGCTTTCTTGAGGTATTAGGCAGACCATGGAGTACTCAGATCTATTCTAAAGAAAAATTGCATCTTATTTCTGTACATGTCATATCCTTTTCATTTGAAAATCTTGCCCTGGCTCCATCATAAAAACCACTGAAACGGATACATAAGGGACTAATATGGGACTGTCAGGTTAATATTTTGGAATATTGGCATGAAAATCTGTCTGGAGAAATGTATTTGTCACTTGCAAGAATCAGTCTTTTGTCTAGTAATATTCTTAACTATTTACCCTTCAGAGTTTATACACAGGTATTATGTCATTAGGCATAACTTCCACATTTACAGTTATGAAGTAGGTTGGATGCTGAGATGGGGTAGCAAGAAAGTGAAAAAGCAGAAAGAGGCAGAAAGAAAGAATAAAAGAAAGACCTTGAATTTTGCTTTAGTAATGCTTATTTAGTGAAAGGATGTGCTCTGTGATTGTGTCTGTGAATGAGTGTGTATATATGTTAATGCATTCATCAAAATTATATTGTTATGTGCACAATTTGAATAATTCTATCAAAGTATCAAGGACAAGCAGTGATAATTAGGAAATAACAATTAAGGCACTGCCTGAAAATTTAGTTTGACCTCCGGTATAAATGCATTATGATACAGGTCTTGATCCCATAATCACTGCTTTTATTTACAAACAAGTGTTGTCTCATTCAGTGTTCTGAATTGATAGGATGTACTTAATGAACAGCTCTTTAAGATGTGATTTTCTTCCTATTTTCCAGTATGTGCTCTTATTCTTTATTTTACTGCACTGCATTCAAACCCTGCTCTGACTACAGAACTGTTCATTTCTTCATGGACTTTTCTGTGGTGTTCATCACTAGCATCTACGTGCTTCTCAAATATTAATGAATTTCTTTTCTCAAAACCCAGGTGAGGTGAAGGCTGTCATTATCCTCTTCCTTGTAGACCAGAAACTGAGCCACAGAGGAGTTCAAATCAAACATAGCCACTAACATTGAGCACACTACCTGAAATACAGCACCTAAGTTTTCAGAGTGTTTAGTAGTTGATCTCATTTTGTATGCTGAGAGCACATCTCTGATTGACTGCAGCTATGGTTGTGAGCATTTTACAATCCTGCCAATCAGGAAAAAGAGATTCATGCTGGGCACCCAGGGAACAAGGAACAAACTGTTAATGACCTCATCTGAAAACCCCTCTTGGATTTGAAGTCACTTGCTAAGCAACACGTCAGAATTGAACAGGAAAGATGAGAATAAAACCGAAGTCCTGATTTCAGCATGTGACTCTTTTAACTGTGAGACTTTCCTTTCTCTTCTTAAAATTCCTGCTTCAGAAACCAAATAATTTCTAAAAATGTGCAACAAATGAAGGATCGATCTTATCCAAGTTTCTTGCACTACACAACATGCATTTCCCATGCCTTACTTTTCAGAAAAGCAAATGTGCTTTATCCTTATTCAGTGTTTAAATGGCAGACATCTAGAAGTCAGTTTAAGACAAGCCCAGAGTCTTTTGTCCTGACGTAGTCTAGTTAGGAAATCATTGCTGAGGAGGGAAAAATAGGTGTCATCATGGATAATGAAAGCTGACTAGCATCTCTTATTTCATGAGCAGTTAAAATACGCTCATTTGTGACCTCAGAAACACATCCTTGTCTCATGTAAGAGATGGAAATGATAAAGAGTCTTTGCCAAGTGAGATCACCACTTTTATCATAGAATCAAGAAATAAATGAGATTGGAAGGGTTGTGAAACAGTAGTCATCAGTCCTTGCCATTTTAAGAATGTCCCTAACTAACAGCAGTCCAGAACCTTGCTACTAATAATTTCTTGCTCCATACAAGACACATCCTCTGGCCTGCACATTACTGAATGAATAAGCAGTATTATCAGCTGATAATCAATCTAAAGATTCTAAATAGCTAGGTTACCTAGATAGAGACAGTCCCAGGTAAAGAATCTGCTCCTACAGCCTCAGTGCTCAACAGAGAGGACTGGTAAATCTCCAGTCAGTTTGAATTAGTAGTAAATACTATAGACATATTTTCTAAGGCTCATGATGATGCGAAGTATGGTTAAATATAAAACATGACATAAAACTAGAACAAGTCTTAATTCAGAAACCAGATGACAAAGGTGGGGTTCAGCGCTATTTATACAAGTCTAATCAAAAGCAGTCATTTGAACAAAGCAGCCTCATAGGATATTTGCCAAATGACTATTTTAATGTCATTTAGCAGGTTAAAACCAAAGGGGAGTATGCTCAGTTTTGGAAGGAAGGATACCAGCAATTTCTAACACTACATTGATTACAATTCTTTATTCCAGTGAAATGAATAGTTAGGAGTCAGCACCTTAATTATTCTAAACAGTATACAAAATAAATTGATAGAGGTCTTTATTTGTCTTGATCATAATAATACTGTTCAGTAATCATTGCTGAAGAATGGAACATTGTAAACACACCCTGGAAAAGGCAAGAGGTAGAGAAGGCTAATGAAATATGGCAGACTGAATGATCCTGCCAATAAAATTATCCAAGATATCAACAGTAGTTTTAAACCTAGGTTTTCTTTTAATTCCTTTCTCTTGCTCTTTCTTCTCCAATTTTGCCATATTTCGTCTACTCTTCTTTCTTTTTAATGCTAAAATACTCTATTCAGAAAATGTCCAAGGCAAATACTTCAGTGAAGACTGCTGTTTTTTCAGTGATAAGGTAGTTTCTATCCTGAAAAAGTCATACAAACGAGTTCATGGGTATTTAATGATTACTCTACAGAATTAAAATGTTCATTAGGGACCACATTGGCTTTCTGTACATCTTACATCCACTGGATGCATATGCCCTGGAACAACGCTATTGCATTGCTATGAGTTTTTTCATTTTTCCCTGCACTTTCATTTTACTCTTTGTCCCCTTCACTGTACGTTGTTTTCCCCAAATATTTTGTCTTAAATCTTACTGCTTTCCTAGTCTTCCTACTTATTCCTCCTTCTTTCCTAGTTCTTTTCTCACCTTCATATTTTTCTTTGTTTTCTTTCTGGCCTATCTCTTCTTCTAAACGTTTTTTCACTCTGCACTTAGTTCTGCCCTCCTTTAACATCAGTCTCATCACCCACATCCCTGCCTGTCTTTCAGTGTAACCTTCTTTCTAGACATATTCCATTCTTTCTCTTGTAGTTTTCCTTGTCTTTCTTCCCTGTGACCCTACTCACCAGTAGCCAGAGAAACAGGTAAATATCCAGAGCATTCACTATACCTTCCTTTCCCAAGTCATCCAGATTCTCTTTATGAGCATTATTTGTATTTCAAAAGAAAGGAGCCCTTGAGGGCTAGAGATAATACATGAAGAATAGTACCTATAGGAATAGAACATTAAGAAACTGTGCTCATGCAAAACAACTTTCAATCCAGAAAACAAGACCTACAAAAGGAGAGGGATTTTAGAAAGATCAAAATCAAGTGATGTGAAAATTATTTTGCAAAGCCTAGGAAAATACCCCATCAGATCTTGAATGAACTCAGATGTCCTTCCTCTTGATCTCAATCAGGCCATTGTTGGTGTAAAGGGTTTTGGGCTAGGCCAAACATCCTGGGATCGGCCAGAACATTGTGGACTCGAACATCCTGGAATTGGCCACAGCATCCTGGGCTGGGCCTGAACATAGAAGGGAGTGGCCACCCAGAGGGTAACACATGGTAGCCAATCAGAGGGTGGCAATGTTCAAATCCAGCCAATCCTGTTAGTAGCGCGAGAACAAAAGATGTAGTCTATATAAAGTGTGGAACCAACCGGAAGGGGGTGGATAGTAAAAAAGGCTCTGATAGAAAAGAGGTCTCTGACAGTAAAGAAATTTTTGGCATGGAACTCTGCAGGAGTCTGTGTCTTTAATCTCCACAAATGGCGTCCTGCATCAGGGACTGAAAAGGCGGATGAAAGAGCTACAGTGGGGAGCTGACTGAATTAATTAAGCAGCTGAACCAGAGAGCTGCAGCCCAGAAGATACCTGAACATAGTTGAGCAGTGGACGAGAGAGCTGCCTTCCGGAAATTCATCACCATAAACGGTGAGCAGTCAGGACAGATGGGTTCTCAGCTTTCGACTGAG
>WYDI02024177.1:11371-29048 GCA_009867235.2 Psittacus erithacus
CTCCCTCCGCACCCCCACTGCTGTCCCCGACTACTGCCTCCATTCTACCTGCCCTGGAGGATTTGACTGTGGGAGATTACAATCCTGCTGATCACTGGGATCCTCTCCAGCATCAAGCTGCAGTGGAAGGGGAAACAGTAAACCTAGCACCTCTTGTTAAAAGTGAGATAGCAGAGCCCAGTGCCACCACTCCCGCAGAGCCTCTGCCGGTCACTGCCATGCTTGTGCAGATTGAGGAAAGGGATGAAGTGGATCCTTTTGATGCAGGCCCTATTAATCCTGAGAAGAAGTTTACTCTCGAATCACCAGAAACCTGCGGCAGGAAAGGTTTTAACTGCACTTGATAACACTGAAATGCCTGATAATACTGATGCTGACCTGGATGGTCCTTTTGACCCTGGGCCTATTGATCCGGAAAAGGAGCCTGATTTATACCCCCCAGATCCTCATGATAAGTGGGTAGCTGTAAAGGGAGGAGATGGGTGGGGGATGCAGATGTATTGTGTGCTTTGCCTACAACTCACTTGATACAGTCTTTCTTTGATACTCGTGTACTAGAAGTTGGTAAATATAAGTATGTCCATGTTTCTATTAACTTGCAGATCTTTATAGATACTGCTGGCTACTTCTTCAGATGTAGGCTGGCCACCTGCATCAGAATGAGTGTGCACTTTGGTCAGTATAAAAGCCCAAGCCTCATGCGATGTGGGGAAGGAAGAGCCTCTGCGGGGACACCCACTAAAGTTGAGCCTGACACCTCACTCTGTGATGATGCTGTTCGGAGCAGGTTGCTGATCATCTTCACAGGGTCCTAGGACCATGTTCTGTGCATGGGACCGTGCAGTGGGGGTAATGACTGTCTGGATTTTGTGTTCCAAATATTGTAGTTGTGTGGAGTGTGCTTGTGGGATCCCATGCATGCGTGCGTGTGTGTGTGTATGCTGAGGGTAAAGAGTGTTCTGTGTATTTTTTGTTGTCGGGTTCATGTAAAGGTTTTTAATGGGTAGTAGACTAACATTTCAGCCAAGAAAGAGTTAATGCAGAAGTGTGGTTGCTGGCAAATGGGAGGAGCCTTGCTTAGTGTGTTTAAAGTAACCTGGGGGAGGGGGTATATTTGTGTCCTTCTACCTACAGGTCCATGGCGACTGCCTGCAAGGTTTGTCAAGCCTTGCCAGGAGCTGGACAGACGATGAAACCACCTGTATTTACTACCTTGTATTGTAT
The DNA here is from genome assembly GCA_009867235.2 of Psittacus erithacus. Taxonomy (NCBI): domain Eukaryota; kingdom Metazoa; phylum Chordata; class Aves; order Psittaciformes; family Psittacidae; genus Psittacus; species Psittacus erithacus. The sequence continues at coordinate 12,596 of WYDI02024177.1, forward strand.
AAAGTTCTTGAGGTTTAAGAGGGTGGATTTTATCCCTGATAAAGGGAGGGTTCATACTGTTAATATTTGTGTTATGTATTATGTTTATTGTACCTTGTTTTTTTGGGTTGTTTGTAATGAGTGTTGTTAAAAATGGTAAAGCAAGTTATGTTTTTAGAAAAACAAAAAGGGGGAGATGTTGCTGTAAAGGATTTTGGGCTAGGCCAAACATCCTGGGATCGGCCAAAACATTCTGGACTCGAACATCCTGGAGTTGGCCACAGCATCCTGGGCTGGGCCTGAACATAGAGGGGAGTGGCCACCCAGAGGGTAACACATAGTGGCCAGTTGGAGGGTGGTGATGTTCAAATCCAGCCAATTCTGTTAGTAGCGCGAGAACAAAAGATGTAGTCTATATAAACCGTGGAACCAACCGGAAGGGGGTGGATAGTAAAAAGGGCTCCAATAAAAAAGAGGTCTCTGACAGTAAAGAAGTTTCTGGCATGAAACTCTGCGGGAGTTCGTGTCTTTAATCTCCACAGGCCATAACTGTCTGCCTACTACCACGCATTCTGTGAACATCTCCTTCAATCTGGGTGATTGCCATGAACTGTTTTCTGAATAGGATCTGTCTTTCTGGTTTTGCATGTGGTTCTCACTTCTTTAAAGAATCATGGCTTGGAAAGTCCCCATGAAGAAATCTGTGTATAGCCCAGAGATATAATTTATTTTCCTGTGTTTGCCTTTTAATTGGAAACTAAAAGCAATGAGAGTAAAAGAAGCAGCATGTTTAGTTCAAGATTAAGAATTTGCAGCTAAGATAACCCCAGCAAAGCTTAGAAAGTGAGTTCTCTCTGTGGGAATGCCTGGCCTTTCAGGTCAAATCCTTTCTTCTAGTCCTTCCTTTCATGGCAGATGAATACAGACTTCAGCATACAGACACAAGTAGCTGCTGACTAAAGAGAGAGGCAATTTGTGATGAGGAATGAAAGATAACTTCTCCGGTACTTGCATAGAAATGGTTGGTATATTTTTCTTCCCTTTCTCATCAAATGGTAACAAAGCTGCTTCTCTAGCATCCAATTATTCAATATGACTTCCCTGGTACAAAGGTGAAATTAATAAAATATACATACCTCTCTCTAGAACCTAACCTCTTAGGTCTTAAGATATAGAGGTCTCTTAAGAGCCCACCCCTAGTCAGCATGTAACGGTCATTAGTCAATGGTACAATATCAATACAAATTGAGTTTTCAATTGCTCAAGTACATCTTGAAGGGATAGAGTTGATAAATTCAATGAGGAAAAAAGGAGCAAGATTCTTTTTCACACAGTTTTGCGTTAGTAGAGAAAGAACCAGCTAAGCCACAGACCATAAGCCTCCCTTCTTAAGCGGCTATACCCATTCAAACAACACACCCATGCCTTTACTTTGGGTGCAAATTGCCAAAACTTCCCTTATTGGAAGTAATTCTGCCCTGCAGTATTCTAATGCTGTCTGTATCATCATAGCTTTAAATTTTCACAAGTGATCCTAGCTGCAGGAGCAGCTGCTGTTCTGGGGACACTTCATGTAATCATTTAGCCTGCGTTCAGATAATCCCTGCGGTTTCAGCTGCAGGGGTATAAGATGCTACTAACCTCAGCTTCTTTAGTACCACATCTGTGTAGGGGTTGCCCACCCCCACAGCAGGGCCAGCAGAAGGGAAGGAGCCTGTGTTGTGAGTGATCCTCATCTATTGCAGTGCAAGGAGAACATTTTAGCTGAAAACACCAGTGGAAGGCTGCTTAAACTGAGTCATCTGACTCTACACTGAATAGAAGAATAGCAATAAGTGGCTGGAGCCTGTCACAGCTCACATTATGCACTGATCTGTGCAGACTGGATGATGGCAAATGGAGGAGATAGATGCTGACTTCTTGTTTTCTTTTTTGGGTTTCATTGTTCTCATGACTCATTTTAGAGTAAAAACACCCACGTGCTTCTATGCATGAAAAATACAACACATAGATGACCTTGAATTGGTGTATATACACACTGTAGTTTGTACTTTATAAATTGCTTTGTAGAGTTTGTTGCATGCATTGTAATCATAGATAAAATGTCAATTAGTCTTCTTTTTGAAATGCTTCTCTGAGCACTTTGCTGCATCCCTAGGTAATAGAGCTGTTTCTAAAAGGCAGTACCAGCCTTGACAGGTTTCTGAGATGTCAGCCTGCTCTGCATAGGAATGCAAACAAACATCCAAGCTGTGCTGAAGTGGTCAGTGTCACCTGAAGTCAGTCACAAGACAACGTTTAACAGTTAGAAAACACATAACCTGAGTTAACAGATGTTTCTTATTTTCTCCTATCCCTTTGCCTGCCCTAGCTTAACACAATTTAGTGTGCAAAAACTCTTCTCTGAAATCACATTGTGAGAGGTTTTGATAAGTTTGCACAATGTTAAGACATCTCTCCAGCGAGGATCTGAGGAAGATGCAAGGCTTTGCATTCATGCATATGAATTCAGTAACATATCAATTTGCCTATCTGCTAGGATGTGGAAATTCAAACAACACAGACATGGCTGATGTGACTGGAGCTCACAGATTGTAGCTGAGCTCCCAAAGCTTTGGCAGCCTTCCTTTTCTAACTGGCATATGTGATTCCTTCTGGGGCAGTGTGGGGTTCCCGCCACTCAGTTTTCTTCATCAAACTTGATGTACTGACTGCTGGAGACTGCTGTTGAAAGATGTCAGTACTCCGATAGAGTCTTCCCATTCACATGTTTGTACATTGAGAGATATATAATTCACAGAAAGATACATTTTTGTTTAGCAATAGTAAACGGCTGTAAGTAGATAAAAGGATTTATTTCAATAAGATTTTGTCACTGTGCTTAGCTGAAGAGATGGCACATGGCTGAGAAGTCTCTTGTCTGGCTAATTCTCAAGGCAATCCAACCAAATCACCTAGCTCCATGTTTTTCAAGGGCACTGTCTGCAGGGTAAGACTTGGCATCTGATTTTCCTAAGCAGCTGCCCATGAAATCAGTGTCTGCAGTGTCTCAGAAAAAATGTCCAATATTAGAGGAATTTTTGAAAAGCCGGAAAATTACTTCTTTGTGAGATGGGAAGCAAAAGTAAACATAATAATACAAATACACCTCAGTTTATTTTAAACTGAACAGCTTATGTCTTAATCAAAGAATCACAAGTCCTCCTGATGAAGTGTAATGCAGAAATTAATTACAGTTGCTGTTCAGGGCCCAGTTTCCCATGTTGCCATTGCATTAGCAAATTCACTTCAGGTACAAAGGACCTTGTTTTTTTCTCTTTGTATTTTCATAGGGGCAGTATTTTGTCACTGGATAATTCTCAGGTGATAGGACGAATAACTGTAGATACAGATGACACAGTCCAGTCTATTAAGGCCAGTTATTTCTGTATCTAACATAAATCATTCTATTTGTCATTTGTCACACACGTATTGTGTTTCTGAATCCAAATGCTCCTAAGATGCAGGGTCATAGTGTAGATGTTATTTTTTGTAGCTTGAGAATCTTGCTCGGAGGGCTTCCTCAATGGAAGTAGAGGTATCAAAATGTTAAGTAAGCAGTTTATTCTTTCCACCCCTTCATCAGTGACTGTACTGATAGGACAAGGGAAAATGGGTTCAAACTTAAACAAGGGAGATTTAGGTTTGGTATGAGGAAGAAGTCTTTTACTGTGACAGTACTAGCACAGGTTGCCCAGAGAAGCTGTGGCTGCCCCATCCCTGTCAAGTGTTCAAGGCCAGGTTGGACGGGGCTTGGGGCAACCTGGTCAAGTGGAAGGTGTCTCTGTCCATGGCAGGGGCTTGGAACTGGATGAGCTTTAAGGTCCCTTCAAACCAGTCTGGGATTCTACATGTAAGCAACAAAAACTGTGTGGTTAGGACTTTTGAGTTTTCTACCCTAGAAATTAGCATTGAGGAAGACCTACAAAAATAAAAGCATAGGATAAGGTTTTATCTTGCATGTGACTCACATAATTTTGTGGTGGATTATAAAGCCACAAATGAACCTCAGCAGATTATCTCTCAAGCAGAAAATTTACCTCAGGAAGAACAGGGCTTGAGCTGCCTCCTTGTAATTTTGCAGGTGAATCAGGGTCAAAGGTGAGAGCAGTTGGCTTTGCATATAGAAGTGTGATAGAGATTATAGCTGTACTGCAGAACACCAGTGTCCTTCCCTAGAGGTTACACCTTTCAATATCAAGTCCAGTCTTCATTAATGGGGCATTCAGGGAATTCATGTCACTCCTCATAGGAACAAAGATTTAAACCAATATGGTGAAACTCCAGCATACACAATAACTTTATATTAAGTAAGCTGCACTGAACTCTCAGCCTTTTTTTGTCATTACTTGTCTCAAAGGCTATATAGATTTGAGTAGTGAAGTTGCTGTCACATTCAGCACTAGAAGTGGCGCCTTACTTGTTTAAGAAAGCAGTTTCACTGAGCTAAGTAATAAAGTGCCAAAACCACCCAAGGGCTTTGATGGAATCAGCATAAAACCTGTGTGAAGCTGAAAAACAGAAAGTAGTTTATAAAAGCAGAGCAGTTATCAGACATGGGATTCCATCAAGGGCAAAAGAGCTAACCAAGTTGACTCATATGGGAAATTGCAGAACTACCTTTAATGACCACAGAAGGTTATGACCTTTGTTCTATATTTCTGGAAATATGGGAATTCTGGCAGAACAGCAGCTGCTTGGTGCCACATCACCTGGTTATGATAAAGTATCAGAGTGATTGCTTTGATCCAAAGGCATTGAAAAGATGGAGAGAGACCATGCACACAAAATAGCTTATGTAAATTGCCTCTGGTGATGGTTCAAAATGCAGCCTAGGTGGATTAATCAGTGTTAAAATAAGTAGCTAGCAGAATAAAAATTGCTGTGATGCATCTAGACTTTTCTTTAGGGAAAGAATATTTTGGTCCTGGGCCATGTCTCTTGATTTGTTTATGGAGTTACAGGATCAGCTATCATTAAGCACTGTTAAAAGAAGAAAAGCTTGGTTTGGAAGCTGAGAGCAGGAGTGGCAGGAGGAGGAGTGGCAGATTGCTGGATTTCTGGACCCAGTTTTCTGGAGCATCTGGAGTAGGTCATTAAAATTATCCCATATGTTAAGCTGTTTGCATCAACCTAATAGTGATGACTATATCCCTGTGGTTTTGTACACCTGATTGAAATATACTTCCATTAAGTGTTATCTGATAGAGATAGGGACTTAATATTCATCTGATAAGACTACCGGAAGATGTTGTCCTTACCCTACTCCTGTTGGGGCCATATGTTTCATGCATCTTTTTGATAAATAGATACATACGAAACAGCAGCTCTGACATGACTCTAATTAGAACAGCAATATGAGCCAGATTCTCATTGGCATAAGTATATATGGATCTGTTGACTTCGAAGAAGTCATTCCCTATTCTTAACAGAGCAGCATCCAATCTCACAGTGAGATTGGTGTACAAAGCCAGAGCAGGCTGAATCAGCCCTAGTATGTCTTGATCCAAAACTCACCTGGGAAACAGTAACATAACCCTGAGGGCACATACATAGGGCATCCTTAGACAGTGTTATAAGCTCAGACAAGTGGCATTAAAGATGATCTGCCATCAGCTAAGAAAAGGATATTTGTTACCCTATCGATATTCCTGTCTTTGTCACTTGTATTATTTCTGTCCTGTTTTTTCAATAACAAAATCTGATAGAAATAAATATCCCTAAATTAAAGTCAAACTGTAGTATAACTGTGTTACCACTGTAGGTAATAACTCCAGTGCATAAGCACTGATTTTTTTTTTTTTTTTTGTGCTTGAAGAAAAGGTGAATCAGGCCACAGGGAAAATAGTGTAGAGCTTTTCATTTCATGGTTTGGTTACTAGACCAGCACTAAGGTATGTCAGTTCTTACCATCTGATAGATGATTTACAGTCTGCAGAAAATCAGCTGGTGATCTCATTGCTCTTCTACAAATCTAGAGATTGCATCAGGAAAACTGGTATTAAATGGGTCTTTAACAGGTAGCCTTGCAAGGAATAAGAGTTGATATAAAGGTTAAGCTTTCACATCATCTTGAGATCATGATGGGATAAATTCGTGATGGTCTGATTTGGAGCAAGTCTGCAGTGTTGTATATATTTATGCTCTGGAAGGAAACCAGCTTAAGAAAAGCCAGATGACAAGGACTGAAGCAATCTGTTAGGGGGGTTAATTTCTTGTTCGTATCTCTTATGAAAGTGGAAAGAGTTGTTAGAAAATTCCAAGTATTTGGGTTAGTTACAGATAAAATCTTTGTTAGGTTTAACCGAAACTCTGAAGTTTGGGAATACTGAATTAAGACTGCAAGCTAAAAACCAGTCTCTCTATATATCATGATATATATAGGATAAACTGAACTGGGATTTGCATTCAGTCAGACACATCCACATCTGCATCCTTGCTTAAAAAGTCAGTAAAGCAATTACAACTCAATCTGCCAACTCTTCACTTGTAGTCCTTTGACTTGGCTTTGTTGGAGACTGCTTTGCATTCTATGGAACAAGCTACATTTGAAGAAAAGCAGTTCAATTCTTCTTCACATTTTTGCTCATTTGTTGTTACTGCACATTTTCTAGCTTTGACCATGTGTTTATGACTAAGTTCTGCATCAAGGTCATAAAAGGATATTTATGCTATGGCAAGCTTAATTTCATGCTTCCAGGTTGTCAAGTAAAAAGAAGGTCACTGCAGGAGGAAATGTGGGTGAAGGAAGAACCTTTTCCTTCCTAACAGTGTTACAGAGACGTTATTTTTCATGATTATTTCTCTATGCAACACTTCAAAATGCAAGCAGTCCTGCTTGACGACAGCACTGCGAAGAGATTCTAGGTGGCAGCTGGAAAAAAAACCCTGTGTCACACACCCTCATAGCAAATTTGTGTTTGCTTTTTCTTTTTCGCTGGTTTTCCTTGGTGTAAAGTGAATTGTTTAGACTGAAATTACCAGTTGCTTTTTTGCATAGAAAACGGAGCTGAGAAAATTCAGAGAAGGTCTTGCCCAGAACATGAAATTTTAAGAAATTATTCCAGACAAGCTTGCAGAAGTATAGAAGTCTCTATTCTGTAAAAGTGGCAGGTGATGCGTCATATTGCAATTGCAAAATGTTGAAGCTGTTCATATGTTGCCCACTGCCTATATCTAGGAATGTTTAGAAGGGCATTACAGTTTTTCTGGATTCCTTGTTTATCCTTGAATGGACTTGTTTTGGGGAAAATTGGCTGAGTGTAAAATCTAGCCATCCCTGACCTCCCACTGAAGTCTATTCTGAAATAAAATACTAACTAAACAAGAGCTGTTACAGAATCACAGTTCATAGAAGCCATAAGTGGGGGCAAAAAAAAAAAGAGTAAGAAAGAAATCCAGCTAACTGGTCTGTGAGAACACTGATTCAAAATAGATTATAAAGAGAGTCATGGGGTCTCAGTCTTTGATCTGCTTATTCAAGTCTTGCGTTGTTCTTATTTCAGCTAAGCAGCACTAGACTAAAACTGGTATAAATAATCAAGAATTAAGTTAAACAGTATTTCAAGATGCCCTGGCAAAGGGATGTACCTACGGCTATCAACTGCAAGATGAAGAGGGGAGAAGAAAGGCATGGAAGAGTGATAGTTCATAGAATCATGGAATAGTTTGGGTTGGAAGGGATCTTAAAGCTTGTCTGGTTCCAACTCTCTGCCATGGGCAGGGACACCTTCCACTAGACCAGGCTGCTCCAAGCCTCATCCAACCTGGCAATAGCCTAATCTTTTATAATAGCCTTTCTGTATCTGTAAGCACTCCAGATGAGTCTCAAACTGTGAGCCAAGAAGCCTGAATCCCGTTATGATGAGAAAGAAATGTAGACCAAGACTTTGAGCCAAGGGAAAGAGAGACATTACTGAAGAGTTACTTGTGGAAAAAGACAGAAATCTTTGAACAACTCTTGAACATTATATTAACTGAAGGGAAGAAAGACAGACATTAATTCTTGTGAAAGGAGACAGCAGCAGGCCTTTTGGAATGTTAGACCAAGTGTGCATAGCTTGTAACTTTTGTTTGCAAGTAATTGTCAATCAATGAAAAGAGCTGAAAAATCAAGTATTGCTGATGCAGGACTAATTCAACTTTATGACTGAGATCATTGAAATCAACCATAAATAATGTTGTTCTACACCTCTGTTGCTATTTGGTTTTCCTGAGAACCCAGAGGTCATTCTTTTTGTCTGCTGGTTCTCAGTGGTGGAAGCAGGGTACTTATAAGGGGGGCTGAGCAACTAGCCCTCACCTTCCCTTTTTTTTTTTCCCTTTTCCTTTACATTTTAATATTTCTCATTTTCCAGCAGGGAAGTAAATGTTCCATGCAGACAAACTGAAAATAAGCATGGGCAAAAGTGCTTATGTTTGAAAAAACTCCTTTCAAAAATAGAAACACATGTACCATGAGGCTGAGGAGAAGGGAGGGCGAGCGGAGAAACACCTTTATTGGGGCCTTTTGTTAAGAAAGGTGTCAAACCACTTTCCCCAGAGACAAGTTGGTTCAAACACTGGACTTATTGGTCACTGTGTTTTATCTGCTTTGGAAACAATGCTTCAGCAATAGCTGACAGAAGTGATATTATCAGAGCTAGATCAGCCCTCTCAAACACCTGTTGCGTAAACAGAAGAATTGCAACAAATATATAGTAAGAATAGGGCTATAGCAAGGATGTATGCAGCAGGGCTTGCCTTCCTTAGCCTCTACTCCACTCCTGCAGGCTAAGTAGGAGCAGTCAGTGCAACTCAGGCTTATTAACCTTCAGCTGGTGTCCCTTTCCAGGGCTGGAAGGACAAGCAGTTTTGTCCTTCCTTTGTTAAAGCTACTGCCAGAAAGCTGCTCTTGCACCTCTTAGTTTCTAGCTGCTGCCATAGAAAAATATCATATAAAGGAAACTGCTGCTTACTTCTGCCCCAGACTTGTGGGAGGAGGGTATATTCACTGTGCTGTTCTTCTACAAAAAAGAAAGTTTCCCCTACCTCTCCATGTGTCAAAATCGGATCTTTTACCCACTACTGTATGTTGAGACATCATATTTCTGTTTGCAATTCCAATTTCACAGTTGAGCAGGATCTGCAGATGCAGAGGATTGTAATAAAATTGCAGCAACGTTTAACGCAGTGATGGCAGATAGGGAGAGGGTTTGTGGCCGCTCCATTTTTCTGTTTATGTTAACAAAACATGGCATATGCTTTTCTAATGCATCAACCACAGTTTCATTTACAATTTAAATCTGATGATTGAAGCGCTCATTAGATGACTTATTTGGAGACTGTGTTTACCACCTGAATGATCTAATAATACGGATGTAGTGATTTTTCCTCCCTCAAATTAATGTTCCAGAGTTGAAGTTTAATGAAGTTACATGGGGTAATTTCAAGTGCAACAATGCAATTTTGGTAAATTATTTATGCATACTTGGTTCAGCAATTAAAAGACAGTAATTTATATTGATCCACACTAGGAATTTAAAATACAGATAGGAATTTCAGAGGACTAATGGGGTAGGAGGATAGTACATATAGAAAGATATAGCATCAAAAGTCAGCTACACAGCCTAATGTATAAAGTATTCAAAATCTGTCCCAGCCAATTTGTCTATACAAAATTAGTTTGGAAGTCTGAACACTAAAGTAAATTCTGCCTAGCTAGCTAGCACCTCTTATCAACCTAGTCCTGGATCAAACATTCTTAGTTTTCCCAGTACTTGAATTCAGTTGTCTTCAATCTATCTGACCTGTCCGATATGTCAGTGCTTACTTACGTAAGCTGTCCTGTTTGTTGGAATTGGAAGTTGGCATGGATATCTTCTCCAGTTCTGTCACCTAAGGTGAATGCCTTCTTTGAAGAAGGAATTTTGATTATTATTTAAGAAGGAATTCTGATTATTAAGCAGGCACGAGTATGTCAGTTAGAGAGGAACTGAAGGAGGCGCTGAAAGTCAGGCTGCACTGTCTGCATCAGGCAAAAGCAGACTTAAAGCAAACATGAATGTTGTTGTCGCTGTTGTTTTTCTTTGGTTTTTCCAGCTGATTCAAATCTCATTTTTAATGCAAGTTTAGAAACCAAGTGAAAATTATTTCAGCTTATTTTAGCTGACCCCTTGTGAGCCTCAACCATTTAAAGTTACGGGGGAATCATCATGTGATTTGCCATGCGATTTACTCCTCTAAATCACATTCAGGTCTCCAGATAACTGAAAATGTGAGCATAGTCCTTGAGGCACAGTTTAATTGGTGGTGCTGAAAGTTGTGTTATGATCCTTTTCATTTATAATCTCATCCTTTCTTCATTTCATTCCCAAATAAGACCACTGCAGCTGCGGTAAGGCTAGCTAAAGTCTAGGAGCATTATCCTGTATCTTTAATTAGTAGCCTTTTAATAGCAGCACAGAGGAGATGAGGGACATTTACCTTGATTTTATTCAATCTGACCTCATGCTAGGCTTCACACACACCAGGCTTCAGTTTCTAGCACTGCTGAATCTTACATGAAAAGCATTTGAAACTCCATGGCTTGCAGTTACCAAGGAAATGCCTTACTGAAAATAGGCCATGAAACACCACACACCACTAACGCAATCAAAATAAAAGCAGAAATCACCAGCAGTGATTCACAGGGCTTCATCACTGCTCACCAAGCTGTTTCACTGCATTCCTGCTGCCTTTGGTTTGCCAGCAGGGCCAAGCTGGAGTCAATGAGCAGTAGACATAACTTGTGATCCTGTCTTTAATCCTCCCTGCCTTTTTGTTTCCTGGTGACACACTGTCAGGCAACTCCATCTCTCTTCTGTAATCATGGCTCTACTCCCTTTCCATGCATGTCTCCCCTCATTACAGAGCAGTCCTCCTGCCGTCTTCCCAGCCACCAAAGTCCAGCAGGCAAGACTGGCTCTGGTGATACCTTGGACCCTCACTGAAGGCAGATCAAGCTGATGCACTCTCTGTCTTCCAAGGCCTCTGCATGTTAACCATAAAAGTAGCTATATAAAGATCACTCCTTCTAATTCAACAAATGTGCTCCCTGTGGAGGAAATTCAGGGGTGTGTTGCAGCAATTTATGCCAGCAGGTTGAGGAGGTCAGCTAGCAGAGCTGGCATAAACTGGCAGCAAAACAGGCTTGAATGCTCTGAGGCAAAAAAACAACCCTGACTAACGTGGTATCTGCATAATCAGCTTCATTCTTATGCCACCCCTCCCTGGGAGTCCTTTGTAGACTATGAAAATCAGGAATTATCATGGTTTGGGTGTTCATAGATGCCAACCCTGCTCAGATGCTAGAAGCTGTAGACCCAAGCTGCCTAGAGTCCAGGAAGCATGGTGTCCCCAACTCCGAGCTCTTTGCTGAGCGCAGGCACAAGGGGAACTGCTTGTGGGGCTGTGAAGCCCTGTGGTTGCACTGAGTTGTGTAGATTTTTTTCTACCCCTATTAATTACAATAAGACACAGGAGGAAAGTCAGCTGTGATCTAAGTGGCATCATGCGTCTCCAGAAAAAAAAAGGGGCAGAAATCTAGGTTCCTGGATTACTTATGCTGATTTCAGAGAGATTTAAGGGTTTTCTGTGAATGAGGGGAATATATGCCTACCAGCAGTCAAAAGCTTCTGGCTTGGGAACTAAGCAATTCCAAGAGAAAGCACTGACGGAGGTGGGATGTGGTGCCAGGGGTGCTATTTCCAGAGTGAAAATAAAAAAAAAGAAAAAAAAGAAGACATTTCAAACTGACAAAATCTGACTTTAAACTAATACCCAAAGCTTGTAGCTCTTAGGAATTATTTTAAATCATGTTTCAGTGAAGACTGTGGACTGATACCACAGGTTTCTACTGTGCACTGTGAAACAATTAGCTACGTACCAGCAACACAGCAGCTCTGTGGGTAAATGTTGCAGCTCACACATAGCTCGCACATAGCACATATCTGATCCTGATTTTTCTGGAGGGAAGGTTTACAGTATCCCTCAGTAAAAAAGGAAGTAGGAGGCACCTATACTAAACACAAAGAGAGTTTTTTTATTGAGGTTAAGTCCATAACTTACTTTACCTTTCAAATTGATGAAATAGGTTGCAGCGTGTGATATAAAATTGTATAGGAGAGAAATTACATAACACATTACATACTCTTAAAATATTTTAATCTGATTTACTAGAACTTCCAGACAGAAAAAGCCCAAGATAGAAAATGACTGACTGAAGTACTTTCTGCCACAAACTTTTATTTTCACCTTCTTTGTTAGCTGTTTTTCTTTCTGTTTGGACATTTAGGTTTGTTGGTTGGTTGGTTGGTTAGGTTTTTTTTCACTTTTGTAGCGTTAACAGGACTAGAAATATCACTCGACTTTGGTTTTATGTAGTTTTCATTGTTGTCAGGTGGATGGTTTAGTTATCTCTGAGCTCTTCTTAAATTGATCTGAGCTAGAACTTATTGTCCTCCATGAAGTGATGCAATTGCATCCTGTTTCCATAGATTGTCATATTTTAAGCCATGGACCATTAGCCATTTTTCCACCCTCAAAGTAAAGCTGAAACAAGAATACTCTCTTGTGATTTTCATTCTTCTTAGGAGTTTACCTTCTTCCTAGACAGTCTGCTTCATATCAGCCTTGCCTGTAGGCTGATGGCAAGTTTTCTGACCATCCCTATCCAGATGTAGCACTTCTGTAGCATTTATCCTGAGGCAGTGTCTAAAGACAAGTTTTCTCCATCTCAAAAATATTTTATGGGTTTTCTTAAGGGAAGGGGAGAATACGATTTTGAAATGAATTGTTTTCATCTTATGCAAAGTTCACCCTGACAGTCGGCTGGTAAGGATCAAAGCTTCATATGGCACATTGAAAGGTCAAAGCGTGTATTAAATTGTGCACTGGAAAATCAAAGCTTTATAATTTACAAGCAATAACTCAGAAATTCATACTTGAGGAGCAGGGTCAAAAGAAAGCTCTTATCCCTCCATTCACGTGGCAGCACAGTTCTGTTCTGTGTCATAGCAGTGCCTCCTGCTGCTGCCATGCAGGGCTGTGAATGTTTCTCCTAAAAAATTTCAGGGCATGAAGGCTCCATGACCTCCATCTTCCTCCTGTTATAGTATACCTGTTGCAAGACTTAAGAAAAATGAACTTTTCAGTCATGTACAGCAGTTTTTTCTGTATCTCAGTATCTTCTTGGAAACACAGAAGAAATACTGTCCTTTATATAAAGCTTGTGAGGACTGTGTTTGCAAATAAGCTGAATAAGCTGTTGCATTTTTTGAGATCTCCTTGTGAAAGATCCCAATGATACATTTACTTTATGCACGTATGCAATAAACACATTATGAACAATAGCAATTCTAAATTAAGCAACTTGTTTCTATGTAATACTGATTTGCTTCAAAAATCAGCCTGCAATCATTCTGCTCACTTGGTTATAAGATTTTGGGAGGATAATGGCTTATTGCAGCCACAGAAGTGTTATATTGTTTTGGTTACAGCCTGTGAGTGGGTATGGATTTAGTCAAATTGCTCTGTATTGCATGTGAATAGGTTTGATTTATAACTGATTTATATGAATTTATCTCAGATAAGTTATTGAATTAACTGTATCTGTGGAAGATTTGTATTACTTTTAACTACATCAGTTTAAAAAATAACCTGAATTTAACTGGCTCACCATGCCTATGTAGACAAGGCCTAGGAAGAGGAAAATTAACTTTTCTTCTACCCTTATTGGAGCTTTGGTTCTACCTCACTTTCACATGCTCTTCTGTCCATGAAGGATGATTTCTAAACCAATTTTTCTGTTATAGCTATATGCTCAAGGCATTAATTCTCCCCTGTTTATGTTACTGGGAAAATTGTTTTCTCCATTCCAAAATGATCAACTTAATCCTCCTGCAGCATTAAGCAGAAGCAAAATCTGTTCAAACTTGACTGGGGAAAGATGAAATAAAGAAAAGACAACTCCTTTCTTGTCTAGACAAATAGTCATTATTTGACACAGAGAGTGCTTGGGTTTGAAATGTGCAGTACTATTATCTAAAACCTCAGCTAGGCTGAAAGGTTGCAGAGTGCCTTCTGACTTCACAAATCAGGTACTTCTCATGTCTCTTGAGAGCCTGTTCTTATCACACCTCAGTTCAGTGAATCACAGCTTTTCCATCCTTCCTTGTTTTCTCCCACTCTAGTGTGATGCTGAACTCAAGCACAAATCCAAAACAGTTTTTCAGCAGGGAAAGAATCACTAATCCTCAGTATTCCATCCAGTACGGAGTACCTTTTCCTACTGCGAGTGTGGGAGATAAAATCACCCTTTTTATCTTTTTAAAATTCCCCAGGAGGAAAATGCTACGCCACCGTGTATACATCCTGTGTTTGCAAGCTAGTTGCCATTTGGAGCTCCATATAAAACACAATATTGATTTTCTTAGATTTACTATGCCACTCATACTAAGTAGGAAGATAGCAACTGGCACAATAAAACACAGAGAAGGTTAATGGGTAACTACTGTGCACTATTATGTTCTACTCCTTCTGCAGAAAGGAGGCGGGAGGGGAACAACGATAACTACTACAGAATCATAGAATCATAGAATGATTTGGGTTGGAAAGGACCTTAAGATCACCCAGTTCCAACCCCGAATGAATAAAACATAATGAAACAGCCCTCTGATTTCTGTACTGTAAGTTCCCCTACTGAAACATCCCAACTAATCAGGGGAATACACACAGAAAACAAAACCTTTTAAGTAATTTAAAATGTAAAGGCTGGAGCATAAAGGAGCTACCAAAGTGATATAGTTGGAGGCTGTCAGGTCTGGTAGTATTCCTACACATCTTCACAGCAGCATCCTGATCTAAGTTGTTTGTGGAAGCTGTGTGGAGGCAGCCTATCATCACAGCCAGCTCCTGCCCCACTCCTCAAGTGAGGAGCTATTAATGCTCACACAGAGAGCTGAACCCAGCATGATACCTCAGGCGTGGGCTGCTCTGTCAGAGAGCAGAAATGCCCACACAAATCTTTCCTTTTGCCTTTTGTATTCCACAGGGTGTAATGAATTATTAGTAGGCAGCTGAATCTATATAGTCCAGCAGCAGAGTATCTGTTGATTCATCCATTCAGGCAGGTAGTGTTCAGTCAATGCTCAGAGTGGGTACAGAGTAGGGCAGTGGTTAGATCAAGCTTCAGGGTCTTCTCCTCATGTGGCTGCTGAATCACCATGTGGCTTTGAGTTTTGCTTTGTGAGCTTTGCCCTTGGTTCTTTCTTCAATCCCTCTGCAAACAGTAACAAAGAGGTAGTTCTGAGCCCAGAGTACTGACAGCATGACATGCCTTCAGGGAAGTTGAGAATGAGCAAAGGACTGCAAAACCACCAACCTGCACCTCACTTGGACTTAGTTGCACGACTACAGCCAGCTTCATTGAGGATGCAGAAGCCTCCAGCTATGCACAATAGTATTTTTCCAGCGCATTTACCGTTGCTGCATGTGCAAACTGGGTGATGAGTGTAACATGGTTAAGGAGTGTGAGTTGGAAGGAAATATCTTGCTCACTCAAAAGGGGAATGGTGAATAATTGCTTTTATTCATTCATTCATTCTGACATGAAGAACCTAATCTGCAAGCTATTGACAAACTCTCAATTCCACCTTTCATTGGTAGTAGCTGAGAAGACCCTTTTGTTCCCCTTTATTCTTCTTCTCCAGATAAAAGAAAGCAGGAAGAGAAGGGGTGAAGTGGAGGAAACTACTATGCCCTGCTGCTGTCCATACAGTCTCACTCCCAGTGAGACCTGCAGAACTCAGCATAGATGAACCAGAACACGTGTGAATCCTCCTGATCTGTGCTCACATGTTTTAACTAAACCATGCTGCAGTAGAAATTAACCACTGACCTTTGGCATTGTTGGGAATAGTAGAGTTTTCCTCTGTATTTTGAGGAGCAAGAGAAAGCTTTCAGCATTTAATGGCAGAGCATCAAATCTCCAGCTTTGAGGTGTGCCCTTAGTATTCAAGTTCTTGGCAGTCCTGGGGTAACAGTTGGACTTGATGGTCTTAAAGGTCTTTTCCAACCTAGCTGATTCTATGATTTTGATTCTTGTATATTCACGCAATAAAATTTCAAGGTGCTTCATTGGATATAATAGGGAAGACTATTATTGGTTTTAGGCACAACAGGATCATTTTAAATTTAATGATGTCCTGCATGCTTACCCTCACACATTGAAATTAATGTACCTTTTATTGAGTGTTAATTAAATTCTGAAACAAATGATAGCCTACTAAGGATTTCACAGTTGGTTACTAACCAACATAACCACATTGGTGAGCAGAAAGATAGTTGTCCTGGGTTCAGCAGTAGCAGTCATTTTTCTCCTTCTTAGTAGCTGGTGCAGTGCTGTGTTTTTGATTTT
>WYDI02024178.1:0-10301 GCA_009867235.2 Psittacus erithacus
ACAGCAGCCCTGTTTGTGTGTGTGCTCCGTGCAGAGCTGGCATGGTGGGTTCCTCACCTGCCATAGACTGCTTGTAGAGTCCCTGCAGCGCTGCAGCCAGCCGGAAAAAGACAAAGGCCATGTAGAAATTCCAGGTCTCCGGTCGCTCCACTCCCATGTGGCCACAGTACATCTGGGAATACTCCTCTGCCGTGGGTACTCCCAGGTGCCCCAGATCACACTTCCTCAAGCCTGGAAGGTGTGAAGAGGTAACAGTGAGTCAGCAGACAGTGAGGAGCTCAGAGGTTTCTAGGGGTGATGTGAGGCTGGTGGCAGAGCCATAGAGCTGTGGAGACTCCCCTATCGAGCACCTGCACTGCTGCGCTGATTCCATACACACAATGGGTTTAGCACCAGCCCATAGAGGTGAAATGCAGACAGGGCAGTTTTCTGACTGACAGATGTTCCTCCTAAATGCTGGAATCATTTTCCTCTGGGTTTAACCTTATATTTAACAAGTGTGTAACTTCGTGGACAAACTCCTGCTGGGCTGCCCTGGGTCACAGCTCTCCCACCCAGAAGAGCTCCCTAGCTGCACAGCTGAAATGAGAGGGAAAACAATCCAAACTGATCTTTAAATGCAGTTTTGCAAGCTGTGGAGCAGGGCCCCGACATCACCACAAATAAAGGTCCATGCTCAGGAGCAGGGTGATGGCATCAACCAGGACAAATGGGTGACAGATATGAAACAAACTGGGGATGGGGGGACCATGGTACAGTGACGACTGCAGATGTAGAAAGATGTTTCCACCCTGGAGGGTTCTTTAGGGAAGGGAAAAATAGGAGAGCAGGGAATATGGTATAAAACCCAGAGCTCCTCCCAGCTGCAATGAGCCCAATCATCAGCTGAGCTCTCTGGGCAGGAGCTAATCTGTTTCTGGACTCTAGTTCCTGCCTCTGTGTGTCAGATGTGGCTTTGCCCCTCTCTGTACCTCTCAGTGCACTAAAGTGAGGCGGCAGGAAGTAGGCCATACAGCTATTCGCCAAATCAGAGATGGGATCTCCTAGAGTTGCAAGCTTCCAGCCAAGGACAGCAAGGACTTCTGGCCTGTCTGGATGAAAGACCAGGTTGTCCATCCTGTATCAGAGGGAAAAAGAGATCAGAAAGGTCTCAAGACAGGGAATAATATCCCAGTGCTCAGCAGCAGTAGGTGCTTTCAGTGCTCTTCACTCCCTTCACGAGCTGCTGGGTCCTTCAGGAGGCTGCACCAGTGAAACATTAATTTCTGCAGGCACAGGTCAGGGAGGACGGAGATTACTCAATAGTGAACTCCCTGATTAATGATGAACTGAACTGTGCTGTGAAGAATGAAACCGAGTTCTTCAGAGCCTCAGATCATCAGCAGATGTTACAGGACAGGCCGGCCAAAAAGTGAGGCAGGCAAATCACTGTCCAAGGGGATTTCCTGGTCATTTCCAAGGCACACAATGACTCCAGGCCCTGCGCTGAAATGTGCGTGATGATGTATAGTAAAGCCTACTGAGGAGGAAACAGAGCGGGCACTATCCTGCCAGGGTGCAGGAGAGTTGAGCCTCCAGTGTTAGAGCAGTGTTTACAGTGGTTAGGCAAAGAAACTCTGCAGGACCCATGAGGCAACAAGATTGCAGTGGCCCTCTAGATCTCATCACCTGGGAGATGCTGAGCTTGACCCAGAGCCCAGCTTTTGGACTGCTCTGAAGCTGCTGTACCAGCCCAGCTCAGCACCTCTCTGGTGTTTATATATCGCTTTACACTCCGTGTTCCTCTCTGGTGCCTGGGATGTGCTCCAGGGCAGTGCTGGCAGCCAAGCAGTACCTGAAATCACCATGCACAACTGTTGCCTTCTGAGAGTCAGGGAAATGCAGAGGCAGCCACTCAATGAGTCTCTCCATGGCTGGAATAACATGAGTTTCCATAGCTCGGTACTGCTTTGTCCAGGTCTCAACTTGCTGCTGAATGTAATTACCTGTAACAGAGGAATGAAGGCTCTGAGGGAAAGGGACTGGCACAAAGAGGCTTCAAAAGAGATGCATAGAAGATGTATGAAGAAAAAGTGAAACAGCCAAGCAGATCTAGTGCCCTGCGGCAAGCTCCAAGAGTCTAAGCTGATGTAGCTCTGCAGAGAGACTGCAGGAGCTGGGGAAGTCTGGTCAGAGATGGCAGCAAACAAGTTACTCCTGCACCCACACGCAGCCCTTGCTCATGGCAGGAAGCTCTGGGGACTGCTGACAGGAAACAAAGACCTGGAGGACCTAAAGCAGCTCTCCACACCCTCACACCACTCCTGAGCATTCAGGCACCCTCCTGCCCCTGAGTTCAGCTCAAACCCCGTACCCTTGAAATGCTGATATACAGGAGAAGGAAACAGTGATAGAGGACAGCAGCTTCTCTCACCGTGCTCCCTGAGCTCCTCCAGCTTGGCTGTTTTGAGGTCTACACTGTGGATCTTGGACAGGACTTGGCTCATAGCAGCATAAATAGCTCTCCGTTGGCCTGGCTGCAGCGTGGGGAAGGAGACGTCGCTGTAGATACGGCCAGCACAGTGCTCCATCAGGTAGAAAGGTGTGCCAAGGGTGCTGGGGAGCAAGGGGAAGCAAAGGGGCTGAGATTAATCCTGCAACCTGCCAGCCCTCAATCTCCCCTGGGCTTAGGCTGCTGTGGGCTGTGGAGCTGGGCTGCCAGACTGCACACAGGCACCACAAATGATGGGCACGCATTTAACTGCAGTGCAGAGGCTTCAGTACTGCAGGCAGCAGGGATGTGAGCGTGGTTGTGCTGACTGCAGGCTGCACAGGGGGGTCCTGGCTGCAGACTTGCTGCTGTCATGGCAGGGGATCTTGGGGCAAGTCTGAGGGCTGGCAGTCAGAAACATTACCTCCTTACTGGAACCCTGAGTGTCCTGAGTCACTGGGAAGCCCTAATCATTGCTTTAGAGCTGCTTTTCAAAGACAGCACTTGGTTAACTGCTAAATAGGACACACCTGAACCAAGCCAAATAAAAGTGTTACTGTCCTTTGAACTTCCAGAGGCTCCTCTAGCCTGAGACCAGACAAACATTAATGAGCTCAGTGCACTTGGTGAGGTCTGGCTCCTTCCTCTCTTTTCTCCTCATCTTTGGGGGAATCTGGCTGAGGTTAAGCCCAGGGTGGAAGGTGAAGGACAACATTACCTTCTGTCCTCACAGAGGGCAAGTACAGTGGGAACAGGAACACCAGCTTCAGCAAGGGCCTTCAGTAACCTGCCAGGGCGAGCCAGAGAGCTGTGTCAGCACAGAAAGGCATTAGGGAATCAATACTAGAGCTGCAGTGTTGCCAGGCAGACACACAGTATTAGAGTCCTGTGCTCAGTTTTAAATACACTAAAACAACATGGGTGGAGGTAGGCAAACAAAGCACACCAAAACCTTTGTGTGGCCCTGAGACATTATCCAACACACTCTGGAAAACCCAGGGGTGATCCCAACTGCTCCCCCACAAGTGTCCTGCTGCTGAGATCACAGACTGGAGTACAGAGCTGCGTGTCTGATGTGGAACAGGCTGGAAAAGAGCACTGTCCCTGGGATGGGGTTGTTTGGGATCCACAGGAGTCCTTCCTGCTCAGCTGCAGTGAGGAGCAGAGCTCCTTCTCACCTGTATTCCCTTCTGACAGCAGAGCCTGAGGGATGTGGGCTGTCAGAGGGCTCCTTCTTCAGCACTAGCAAGTGATGTCCAAACCTGACAGAAAAGGTCTGGGTGGAGTGTCCATGGCCAAACTGCCGTAACACCAATGGGCCTGCAGAGAGAGAGCAGGGGGGGCAGCAGACAGAGCCAGGAGTGTCTATAGGTTTTACGTCTCCTTCTTGCAATCAGGAACCTGCACCTTGTTCCTGTGTCCCAAATCCCTGGGGAGCATGGCAATAGCTCATAGATGGCTCACAGACCAGGAACGTTCCCAGCATCAATTTGTTGTGCTGATCCCCTCCCAGATGAGGAAGTCCTAAACTGTCATTTCCCATTTCTGGGATACACTGACAGATCACCGAGTGTCTGTACTGTTTCCTTGGAGGTTAGGAGCCTTCTGTTGTATGACGGAAAGAGCCAATGGCTCCAGAATAGGTGAGCTTTGAGGCTGAAGAGCAGGAAGCACTGCGATACCTGTGGTGTGGTCACCGAGGACATCCTCAAGGTACTTCTGCAGCTTGTCTTTTGGGATTTCCATGTTTGGTCTGACTGCACGGGTATATGGAACAAACCCTTGCAAAGGGAAACCCAGACACTTTTCCAGCTCTTTGAATGCCACTTCTGGATCCTCGACCTGAAAGCAGGAGGGAGAGAGCAACATTGGGTGATAGCAGCAGAGAAAATTGCCTGGGAAAGAAAGAGCTCTGCACACTTGCAATGTGTTTATCTGTGAGTTCCACAGCACTGATCCACTAAGACACACAGGGATTCACAGGTCATTCCCTGCCAACATGGAGCACCATTGCTAGTACTCACTGAGCCTCCCACCTTGGTCTCTGCTCTGGAGACATACCTGTTATGGTGGTACAGGCACTGTGAGCTTGGGCTGGGCTAAGAGCTGGAATTCCCTGTGTGCAGTCCAGGGGAGCAGAGTACACTCTTCCCATCAGTTCCATGCTTCCCCCAGTGGTCCCCTCACTGCAGTAAACCCCTCATGCTCACTATCTCCAAAGGTGGAGGTTAACCAGCCAGTCCTCAGCTGACAGATCCATGATGCCTCAGAGCTTCTAGAAATCCATTAAATAAGTCTTATTTTCTCACATCTCAACCATACATTAGGGCTGTTTCTCTAATAGGGAACTGAGATCCATAAGGAAGTGACTTCCCCAAGGTTACACTGGCTGCAGGGTTTAGGGCTGTGAATGGAACAGTACAGCCTGCCAGGAATTCTCCCCTTTAACCCCATCACATCCTGCAGGAATAAGTACAGGCTGAAACAAAAGGCTTTGGCAACACGAGTCTGCCATTGCCACTTGAAAATCCTAAGCCATTCAAGTCAAACACAGCTTCTGGACTTAAAAACCATAACCAAAGCCCACCCTGGCTGCTTTGCTTTGTACCTGCACTGTTTTAATGCCAAGCTGAGCTGCTGCTTTTAGGTTCTGCCTGTTGTTGTCAAGGAAGAGGGATTCCTGGGGCTGAATGCCCAAGCGCTCCAAGCACAGCTTGTAGATCCAAGGGTCTGCCTTGCCCATCCCTTCCCGATAGGATTCAACCACCTACAGCAACAACAAACAGATTATGCATGAGCCTGCTGTGACTACAATCATCTGCAGGGTTGGAAATGGAGGATGGGAGGGTGGGAAAGAGACTGCCAGTCTAATTAGCATGTGAAATAAAGGACAGGGAGGGCTGACAGAGCTGGATAGGACATGATTCAAGTGGCAGCATGGGTGCCAAGTCCTTGGCTGTGGCTCTTCCAGGCCAAATCAGCTAAACAGGATGAGCCAGTCCTCAGATGGAAGATATCCAGTGAGGACTGGGTATCCCAGACCATGCCAAACCAATTGCTCAGTGCTGTCCAAGAAAGCCTTGGATTGCACCACCTTCCAAATGATCTGGAAAAGTGATGTCCTGACCATTACACCTATCGACCACACAGCAGCAGAGATGTTGACCATAATCACCTGCTCAAATTGGGGCCAAAGTATTGAGTCAGTGTGTGAACACTCACACTGCCCTCCCAGCCATAACAAATTCAAGCAGTATTTCACCCTGGCACTGACAGGCACTCCAGGGATAGAAATGAATCTATTATATATATATAAAAGCCAATGCTAATGGAAATCCACATTCAATTAACTTCCCCCCCGCTAATTACTGTGCAATGCTGTTGCCTGCTGTTACAGAAGAGCCACACCGCATGAGTGATGACACCAGATAGGTGATGGTTAGTAAAGGGCTTTGAAACAGTATGGGATGAAAAGAAGTACCACAGAGCATCCCAACAGAGCATCACTCTGCTGTGAGAACTCCACAGGCACCAGTGTCACTGCACAGAAAGCTGAGTCCATAATGATGTAATGGTGACAAGGTGACTCTTCTTCGCATATTTTGTTGTCTTAAGGCTATAAACCAAACTTAAGTCACGAAAAAACTCCTGGAATTCAAAGATGTGAGTTGGGGCACATAAAAAAGCCAATTTTCTGTCACTCAGAGCTGAGTCCCCATAGCTGCCTGTCAAAGTGAAGCCCCTTTAACCAGCCTGGAGGCTTGCAGCTAACCTGCTTCATCTCTGCAGCAGGAAGTGTGCTGGGAGAGGGGTCTCTGCCTGCTCAGCAGCTCAGACAGATTGGCATGTTGGAGTTGTGGGATTCCCAGTTCTTTGGGATGAAACAAGCTTTAAAAGGACTAAATATAAAGCAGGCAGGGGCATTGGGGAATGACAGTTATTGCTTGTATAGTGTTCCAGCTCCTAAGCCCTTTATCAACCTATTATCTCCTTTATCTATATAAAGATATATCTATATAAAGATATATCTATATCTATATGTCTATAACCTTTATCTCCCTATGCCTGTTACACAGATACTTGTGGTTGTGTGGGCATTTTGCAATGGATTTTCACAAGCACAAGTACCTGCCCCTCACTCAGACCCTATCCAAGGCCCGATCACTGCAATGAATTATGCCAGGAAACATCTTCACAGGCAGTTACATTTACATCTGCTAACACATGCTGCTGGCTGCCTGGCATTTGGTGCCTGCACGTAAAGAATTCCAGTTGCTGCTTCCTATAGACCTGCAGAAATGCATTTTAGGATCCATCCAGGCTTACCACATCAAAGTGCTTTTGTAGGGGCAGGAAGCTCTTCCCATTCAGCAGGCAGAAGTTGTCCATTAGAAGAGCTGTCTTAAGACCTTCTTCACGGATACACTGTACTGCTTCTGCCATTATGGGGAGCTGTTTTATCATCTCCTTTCTGATTAAGTCGGAGAGCAAAGAGTCCACTGGAACACGGACATTTGCCTAAGAAACCAAACCCCAAGAATGATAATTAACCATAGATTGCTTTTAAGCGGGGAGGAAAATCAGAGTGCTTGGGTAGGCAGGTTGTCTGATCATCTTATCTTGGTGTCCTACTTCCTTTGGCAGCAGAAGGCAGGCACTGAAGCTCCCAGCTAAATTGCTTAGACCAAATAAACCAGTGTTCTCACATTACTCATTCTACAGGAGCAGCAGCAGAGATCAAGGGCTGATTTTGGGAGAGAGACACGCACCAGGACTGTGTCTGCCATGGATTCAAGGCAGGTTAGAGAGAAATCCTGCAGGCAGGAAAGGAATCTGCAGTTTAGACTGAGCTGTTTCAAAAAGGCTTAATTCAAAAGAGGATTCCTAAAGCTGTGTTGGAGGGGCTTCTACTGATCCTAAGAACCATGGTCAGTGTATGAAGTAACAGCAAAAGCCTTTTAGCTGGTTTCTGGCTCTGACTTCTCATCCCCACTGATTCCAGAGGTGTTGTGAAAAAAACCCATTATGAAACATGCAAGAAGAGGCTGGTGGAAGTGAAGGCAAATTCAGCTGACCATCCTGCCTGGGTACCAAAATGATGATGGCAGGGAAGAGTCTGCCCTGAGCAGACAGCAATGCTTCCTAGATGCTAAATCCAGGCCCTTCCAAAGGATTGCTTTTAAAAGCTCCTCTCTCCTCCCTTCTGGGTCCCACTTCCCTGCAGTCAGGAAGCACAAAGAGAGGAGGGGGTTCTGGCTTACAATCTGAAAGCACTGCCGGCCCAGTTCCTGCAAAAACTCCACAGTTGTCAGCTCTCCTCTCGTGTACTTCAGGGAGAGACTGTTTTCCCCTCCGGAGAACACAGCTTGTTGGATGGTGCCGGCTGGAAGACAATTCCAGGCCTCCCAGTCTACATAGGAAGAAAGGCAGGAAAGAGTGTGTTTGGCATCATTAGAACTGGGAAATCAGCTTGAATCCCTCTGAGGTCTGATACACCAACCAGCAGCCATGAGGAACAACACGGACTGGTGCAATTGACCCAGACACGGGCAGGAGGTTTGGACATTCCCTCAGCTGAAGCACCTCACCTCTATTTTCAGTGTGGTACCTTGGGGTGAAAACATGGAGTTGTTAAAGTGTGCTGAGGGGCTGTAACGTTGGGTGGCATCAGACAGCATCACTACAGGACAGGTTCACCACCAGATGGGTTCAGGCGCTGACCTGGAGCTGTCAACGCTGTTGCCGGTCACTGTTTGCTCTGGTACTTCTGATGACAGCACAGATACCATCACCATCATCACGGCAAGCCCTTGAGCATCTCACCAGAACCAGCAGCAACCGACAGGCTCACCTGAACTCTACTTTCCCTCCATGCCTGGAAGCAACAGGAGCAAATGAGAATACACACCCGCGGCTGTCTTGTAAGGGGATGGGAGGAGCGCTCCGCCAGCGTGGAAGATCACGGCTCTGTAACAGCACCATCCAGAGCGGCCCCGATGGGCTGATCCCTGCAGGCGCTGCCGCATCCCAGCACGCAGCAGGTAAGGCGCAGCGCGGGCCATGCTCCACGGGTACATCCTGAGAGGCACGATGAGGGTGGTAGGAGAACTACAACTGGCCTGTATGGACCGAGGAGATGGGATATAGGACACAGAGCATTGAGTTACAGGGGTATTTATTCACGTGCGTGAAGCGTCCCCCCCAAACGTGGTTGTACACAGGGTCCTTCTGCCCTTCAAAGGCACAGCATGATTTGACTGATCACTAACACTGCTGATGACAAACCACTGCAAACCTTTGCAAAGTGAATCTATCCTCGCTGCTTATCGATCCAGCAGCCCATGAAGCCGCTGTCGCTCAAGTTCATTATGTACGATGCCACACAATGCTGGGAGGTTTTAAAGACGTATTATAGAGGCCATAGGATGCTGCTGCTTTGATTAACCAGGGCATGCTTTATCCTTCACTGACACCTCCATGCCATGAATCAAAGTCCTTATTTCCATGGCTGGGCTTTTAGCTCGCTTTACTTCACCACGAACCATGGCAGAGCCTGGCACGGCCCTGAGCTGCAGCATACCAATGAGGTGGGTGCGAGGGGAAAGGAAGAAAGAGGGTTTTAATGTTCTAATTAATTCCGGGGGTGCTCCTCAGCCATAGGGGACGGGGCCCGGGCCCTCCATCTTGGCCGCATTGCCATGGCAACGGGGCCCACGGCCCCGGGCCAGTAAGGGGCCGGCTTCCCCTCGCCAGCCAACCGCAGCCCCCCGCTCTCGCGAGAGCTCACCTCCAAGTCTCGCGAGAAGCAGCGGGGCACCGCTCATAGCCCCCCGGCGCCCTCCTCCTCCCGCTCCTCCTTCCGCCGCCGCCGCTTTACGTCTTACGTAGCCGCGCCGGGGTCAGAGGGCGGAGGCGCGGGAGGCGGAAGCGGCGGTGGCCCCGCGGAGCCCGGGCCCATGAGCGTGTCGCTGGTGGTGATCCGGCTGGAGCTGGCCGAGCACTCGCCGCTGCCCGCCGCCTTCGCCTACAGCGCGGCTGGTGAGTGCCTCCGCCGGGCCCCCCCGCCGCGCCCCGGGCCAGCGCTGCCCGCCGCGCCGGGGGAGGAAGCGGCGCCGCGGCCCGCAGGCGCCCGGGGAGGGGGTCGGGTGGCGGTCCCGGTGGGTCCCGGTCCCACTGCAGTGTCCCAATGCCGCTTGTTTCCTGCGTAGCTCCGGAGATGGCGGCGGAGGGCACCGGCTCGGCCCCGGCTGCTCTGCCGGCCTGTCTGGAGGGAAAGGGCCCCGGGGAGCGGGCGGCCATTCTCCACCAGCACCTCGGCCGCAGGGAGATGACCGACGTGATCATCGAGACCATCCAGCCGCGGCCAGGTACCGGCCCCGGGGGATGCGGTTCGGTTGGTGCTGGCCCGCTCCGGGCGGTGGAAGGGGATGTGGCCCCGCGGGTGACAGTTGCGTGTCGGTGTGGGGATGGTGGGGGGGCTGCTGGGGTTGCAGGTCCGGAGTCACTCGTGTGGTTTGGGAAATGCGGAGAGAGGTTGAG
Source organism: Psittacus erithacus (assembly GCA_009867235.2). Taxonomy (NCBI): domain Eukaryota; kingdom Metazoa; phylum Chordata; class Aves; order Psittaciformes; family Psittacidae; genus Psittacus; species Psittacus erithacus. The sequence goes on from WYDI02024178.1 coordinate 10,010, forward strand.
GACTGTGCAGAGAGGGGGCTGGTTATTCCTGGGAAATGTTTCTTGCTCCATAAGGGTTTATTTCTTAATGGAGCACCTCTGTGGGAGCCAGGCTGAGAGAGCTGGGGTGGGGCAGCCTGGAGAAGTGAAGGCTCCTGAGGGGGAGACCTTAGAGCAGCTCCAGTGCCTAAAGGGGCTGCAGGAAACCTGCAGAGGGGCTTTGGACAAGGGCCTGCAGGGACAGGCCAAGGGGAATGGCTTTAACCTGCTAGAGGGGAGACTGAGATGAGCTCTTAGGCAGAAGCTCTTCCCT
>WYDI02024179.1:0-24435 GCA_009867235.2 Psittacus erithacus
AGGGTGGTGAGGCACTGGAATGGGTTGCCCAAGGAAGTTGTGAATGCTCCACCCGTGGCAGTGTTCAAGGCCAGGTTAGACAGAGCCTTGGGTGCCATGGTTTAGTGTGAGGTGACCCTGCCCATGGCATGGAGGTTGGAACTGGATGATCTTAAGGTCCTTTCCAACCCTAACTATTCTATGATTCTATGACTTGCAGCATGGCTGTAAAGCCTGCAGCCTGCAAGAAGCCCTGTGTTTGGGCTTCTGCAAAAGCACTGATCTTTTGTATGCATATTCTTGATGGAGGTTTTGATACTGACTTGAGAGACTGGGGAGAATTTAACTTTTCCACAATTGAGAAGTGCCATACACAGTGAGTTGCTTTAGAGGGTTTGAGGGACTGTTGTGTTTCAGGCAAAGGAAATGGAATCAAAATCCCCAAAACAGGATTGGGGCTCATCATTTATCTCTGCAGATTTTAGCCATGTTTTATCTCTTCCTCTCCTCTCATGGGATGACCTGCCATATTTCTTTGAGAAATTCTGCTAAAATCCAGACAAGTACACTGTGTGCAAAGATTTCATCACATTTGCTAGCACTTGCAGTCTGTGCTGTTTTTCACCCTGTCCTTGACTTCTTGAGCTCATTTAAACAGGTCATTTTCTTATGAAGCCTATTACAGTGTGAGTCCTAGTAGGTTATGTTCTGGGGAGAAGAAAATATAGCACTGAAATACCAATCTAATGAAAGAAATACTTAACATAGTCTACAGACAAATAGAAATATATTAATAGCAACAACACTGTTGTTGCATCTACTGACATCATTAGTTTATTTTCTGTCTTAATGGGCAAATGTGTTTGCTCTTTGTGCAGAAAAAAGAGTATTCAAAACTCCTTACTAGAAACAATAGTCATACATTGTACCTGTATTTCTTGAACTGAGAACAGAACAAAAATCCAATGTTTTTGTCAGGCATGCTTTATAGGTGTGCTTTCCTGCTCATCAAGGCCCAAGCAGGATCCTTCTTGAATGACACAGATGATTATTATTTTGTTCCCAAGGGAAAGTGGTATTACAGCATCAGTATTATCCACTGGTAATGAGGTGCTCACAGATGAAAAGAGGAGGGGTAAGACAGATATAACATGAGTGACTACCCTGTGGCAAATATTGCTTTAAAAAAATGTTTTCATAACACTTCAAAGAGTCTAGGCGAGGGGATCATGTGGTAATACTGCCTAGCTCTTGCTTTAAACAATGGGGACTTCAATCGCCAGTCCTGGATAACCCTATTAATATTTCTGGTAGTTCCTTTGCTTGATGCCAAGTACATGATTAAGACTGATTCAATAAATCAGAGGTGATCACTTAACCAGAAAGTATCATATGATAGATGAAAGGCTTCGGAGAGGGAGCTCTCCTCACTTCTGCAGATCTGCTTTGTGTTTCTTCCTCACCGCAGTCTCTACCACCATTGCTAGTGTCTATAAAGGGCTCTGGAAAGAAAAACTGTGACAGTGGCTGAGCATTCTAACAGGGATGATAGATGAAAGGATGGGAAAATACTCTCACTGGAGTATGTTTGCTTTTGTTTCTCAAATGTTGTGTAGTGAGGTTGCTTTTTTTGGTAGTGGCTTAGATAATTGGTGCAGCAGAGACCCAGGTCTGACTGTATGAGACGGCTTCCTTGGAGGCTTTACATGTCTGAAGACTGACAGGGTTTACTGTTTCGCACAATAGTAGGAGCAGTTCTTTCTTCTAGTTTCACTACAGACCTAATATGGAAAGTATTTCTGAACTGGTCCCATGTTTTGCAGAAACACAATTCAACCACTTGGAGAGAAATGTAGTAAAGAGTCATTAGCCACTTTAAAAATGTGAAACCTTCAATGCGCATCAAAGAATCAGCTCTCACCCAGGTAATGCACCTAGTGTTGATAAGCTGTTCCTCCGCAGCTACAGGGAGGGTTTCACAACCTGCCTTGTACATGAACAGCCTTTTTTTTTTCCCTTTAATTTTTTTTTACATATTTTTTTTTGTGTAGATGGTTGCTTAATTTCAGTGACATAGGAGCTTCTTACACTGTGCATGCATGTTAGTGGTACCCTTCCTTGGTCAACTGAACAAGCAAAAGAAGTGCAGAGAAGAGAGAACTGGATGAACAAAACATGGAGAGGTGGGTACTGTACCTTGGCAGGGCTGAGCAATCTGGTGTACCAGCATGGCTGGGAGCTCAGCATGGGGTCTCTGTGTGATGTGGCCCCTTGTCCTCCTAGAGTTCAGCCACACTTCTCCACGCTGCAGGTTGAAGGCTGCACTCTCAGTGTTTTTAAGTAGAAGACCATCAGCCAGCTGTACGAGTGTTTATATCCCTGGTAATTCTGGCACATGAAAATTCCCCCATCAAAGCTTTCCTACATCAAAGCTGTCTCCTGCACTAACGGCATGTGAGGATTTGGTGCCTTAGTGAATGAGCTAAAGCACTGATAAAGCCTTTCGAATCTCTCTACTTCTGCTCTAGAGCAGGATGGCCACAACCATTAATCCCTTCCTGGGAGCAGTGATCAGCAGTGGTGTTTTTCATTGGAAAGGCTCTCTTGTTGGGTGAGTTAAAAGGTAAGATGTCCCGTAAGAATGCGTGCCCAGCTGCCGGGGAAAAGCAGTGTTGTAACAGAAGCAGGGCCACGGAGGGTTGTACGTCAGAGGTAAACCCTCTGAACTGGAGAAATGTATGCAAGGTTAAACACTTGAGATAAAGAAATGCAAAGATGAATTGGAGATCACTGTTTTGTGGGACATGGAAATAATCAGATGTATACTTAAAATATGAGGAAAGACACAGAAAGCAAGCTGCTCACTTTCCTCTGAGGAGTGAAGGAAAACACAGTGATAATCTTCAAACAAGTAAAAGGTTACCAAAGGCAATGTGGAATCGTTACACATCCATCCTTACTAGGACAAGAATGAATGGATTTATGTTAAAAACAAAAAGTTTAGGCAGGAGGCGTCAGTGGAAAAATGTATTAGGAAATACTTTCTCAGGGAGCGGAGAGAGAAATGTGGAAAGTGCCTGGCAGAAGATGGCGAAGGTTGATGGTGAAGGGTTTAAAAACAAGTCTGAGAAATATCTGTCAGAAATGATGTGTGGTCAGCCCTGAGAGCACAGGGATGTACTACCTGGGTTCTCGGGCCTCCTTTGGGTCTCTTAAAATGATTTATATGTTGGGGCTTTTTTAGCTTTCCATGTAAAGGCTTTATTCATCAAACTGATTTTTCTTTTCTTTTCCCCTATTTTTTTTTCTTTAAATTCAGCCTTGGTTTTAGTGGTTTTTTAAATGGAATTTCACTTTTTGTTTATCTCTATAAAATGATAAGCCATCTTCATAAAGTGTTCTATCAAATAAGATCATCTCTGCTGTTTGAGGGTATGAAATTGGTTCATATTGTGAAGAAAATGCAGATGCTATACTGTTCAGTCACCCATGTTAAAGATTTATTTAAGATACTGTAAACTGGCCGGAAACATTAAGAATACACATGGTGCCCCCTTGGATGTGAGAGCAAAGTGGGACCATTTCAGTGCACATATCTGGAGGATGGTTTGTGCTGCCATGCTCACAGTGAGTGCTAACTTCCCTCTATCAGCAGTGAACACTTACAGACTGAAGATATTACATGTGTAAGTAATGAAGTCAGCTTTACAGTTTATCTGGGGGATGATAATGAATTATGGGATCCATCACATTATCCAGGTGACATACCATAATCATGTCTTGCATCACTGTTTATTGCTTGTTACGCTTAAGTATGCCAAGCTGCTTGATGTGTTTTGTATTGGTGATGCTTTTGTAGTTGGATAACCAAATGACACATTGCAGTCAGTTTTAGTAGAGAGGATTTTCTTGTCCCTCTCTTCTTTCCCTGAATTCAGCAAGTAGCCACCCTCTCAAAGCTTTCTTCATTGGAAAAGATGAATGCCTGGCTTCTGAGTTTGGCTGTGAAATAGATTTGGCTTGTAGCTCTCATCAAATTGTTTCTTCCTTCTGCTCAAATGACTCTTTCCCTCTAGTGGAACACATGCCACTCAGCTACATCTCAGCTTTGCCAGGTAATATGTTTGCATGTCATATTTTGCATACAGCCTAGTGCAGCAACTGTAATTAAATCCTGGAAGAAGTCAGTGGAAAGGCCAAGTGATCCAGGAGTGCTTCTTATAGTAAAGCCAAAATGCACTTCTCAGAGAAGTAATCTGAGTCCTTCAGTCACTCTAAACCTAGAAGGACCTCCTTTTTGAAGGCCAGGTTTTACTTCATATTTGCCAGGCATTTCATCACTTGCTGCAGAGATCTCAGCTGAAGCAGTATCTTGAATGCTCTTTTCTTTTCCCATCTCCTTTTCACTTTCTGAGATGTTTTGGACCTTGTTTCTTTGCATTGTCTGCTACAGAGAAGACCAGCGCTGCCTGAGGACAGAGACAGCATGTTTGTTTAAATAACGCTTTAATATTATTAGTCAATGTGGAATTTTCAAGCATATGAAAGAGTGATGTCCAGATAAAATGATAAGCATTCTAGCTATTAGTGAAAGCCAAATTTGCTCCATTTATTTATTCAGAAGATCCTATTTAAGCCAATGTAAAGATTTCACACAACTTGGTGGGACTTTGAAAGGAGTTCTACTGAAATATGGCTACACTGCCTGTATTTTTCTATATCTTTCATGGTTTCTTCAGTTCCAGAGAAGTCGGGTTCTTTAAAGATGCCAGAAATGTACCCACAGTGCATCAGAGTGTGTGCTTGAAGAAATCTCCTTGTTGTAATACTATCTGAGAGATTCTCAGAAACTGGGAGTGCTGGCCAAATAACTCCAGAGGGACCAGACACAGGCCAAAACTAACATGGTTTTATAATTTAGCTCTATATGTTTACATGTAGCTTTTCTAGGAGGTGTTTCTTCAGTGAGCATGCTGATAGGATTTCTAAAACTGAAATAAAATGAGGGTCTGTCCCTCAAGTATTCGTCCATGCCACAATCTGAAGTCACTTGCTAAGAAAGAGTGGATAGTAATGTACGATGTGTAAATAGCAGCTGGGTCCTCTTCACTCTCATGAGCAGCTAGTGCCAGACATCTGCATTCCCGGTCTGCATGTCTGGGATGCAGAGTGAGTTAGATTAAAAGAAATTGCATGGAAACAGTCTGCATAGTTTTGAACACATCTACAAACCTGAAAAAAAAAGAGTCTCACATAACTTCTGGTGACTCTCTGTGATGAAATCTAACTTCTTGGTAACTCCCTGGGCTGATTTCCTGAGTGTCTGTCGGGCGCTTCTGGTCCTTGGGGATGAGTGTTCTTCTGATGTTGCCCCCAATGATATTTGGGAATTGCACTGTCCTCCCTCTTACATTTCATTTCTTTAGAAGGCTTTTGAGAAGCACTAGCAAACACTTACAGATAACAAAAGCTTTGCACAGGTGGTTTTTATCCCACAGTTACTTTGCTCTGGGTCTAAGCAAAGGCCTTTTCAAGCAGAGACCAAAGCAGACTTGCTAAAGCACCCTTTGTCTCTGGAGGTCAGCATGCCCTTGGGACTCCCTGGAAGTCTGAGTTGCATAAGCTCTGCTTTTCCCTTTTCCTTCACTGTGACCCTGATTTAGGAGGATACTGAAAATCTCTGATGGGAGTAAAAAGAAGTTGCAGCTCTTTTTGTAACTTTATTTCTTCTTTTTCTCCTTGGTTTAAACCTAGGATTTTCCTTTTTCCCTGCCAGTTCATGTTCTATTTTTCATTACCGACCCTCCATGTATGCATTATCAAATGCCACCAGCACTGATGTTCTTCCAGTTTCTTTAACCAGCCAGGAAAGAAGAAACTCTTCTTTTTTTTTTCTTCTCTTCCCTCACCAGCTAAAAGCAAATCCAAACTTCGTAGCTGCTTTAAAGTCCTTGTACTATTGACTACAATATTCTTACTTCTGTGAAAAAGTACACAATATCATACACTGAGTTTTCTAGTGGACTTCCCTATGATTATATGGTGATAGACTCAAGACTGAAGTGCCACTGCTCTGTTCTGGATAAAGCCATTGTCCACTGACAAGCAGAAGAGAGGCCCTTGGAAGCTTTCTGTGAGCATCTCTTAGCAAGCAAGTGAAAGTACTGACCTGCAAATAACACCTACTTCTGTTACTGTGTGACAAGCTAGGCTAAATGTGGTTGGAAAAAAAGCAGCCTTACAAATTTCGAAACAATAAGATGCAGTTGTCGGTGCTAGGAAAGAAAAGACAGATCAGTACCTAATCTATGTGGGAGCAGGGCTGGGGAGAGGAGCTGCTTGGGCCAAATACAGTCTGGTATATTTGGGCAAGAGAGACTGGGAAGAGAAAGGAGGAAGGAACTTTGATGCAATAGGAAACTTCTGAATTCATCAAGGCAGGCCCTTTGCACAACCCTGGAGCTTAGACCTTATATATAGTCTATGCTATTCTTAGAGTGTGCAGCAGAACAATGGTTCCATTCGAAGAAGCTCTTTTATAGCTTGCCAATATAAAGAAGGCTGTGCAAAATGATATGATCATGTAATTGAACACTGTAAATAGATATGCTGACCCAAACTATGATTTTAAATTAGCTCACTTTCCTGCCACATCTGAACTTTGTAGACTTAACAGAAAAAGAAAGACTTGATTATTTTTTCCTGGATTTATAAACGGTCATCTTATTTATATGTGATTCATAAAACCAAGTGATGTGATGGGACAACAATGGGATTTTTTTTTCTGTTCATTGAAATAGAAGCTAGATTAACGTAATCCCTTTGCTGGTTTAACCTTAATGCATAGTTATGAAATTAAGACCTCTGAACTCTGCTAAATCCAAACCTCAAATGTGAAGAATACTTTTTACTTTTTATGATGCTGCCACAGCTTCCCCTATTAATTAGGATTAATTTGGATTATTAAAATTGGTTCTGTAAAATGCAATAGAACTGGTGGTACAGGCTTGAGTCAGGCAGGTGTAGTCTGAAATTGCATTTTGAATGGCCACTGCCAAGACAACAAACTAATGTGACAACTGTTGCTGGCTAGGGCAAGTCATGAAGTGTTCTGGCTTGCATGGCATCAAGGTGGCTGCTTCATGTGTTATATGCCATGGGATATGAGCAGTATTGTATGGAGGTGTTTTTGGTAATTCCTTTCCTTACAGAGCCGGCTGTGGTCCAGTGCAACAGCCTCTTGAAGGCATTCCCAATTGCCTCAGAGTAGACATCTCACCCAACTTCTTTTCACTTTCAGCCTGAGCAGCACAACAACCTGAATCTGCACTTAATCACACCCTTACTGGTGGCTGCATAGTTATAGCAAGGTGCTTGGCACTGCTGGCAGGCTTTGCTCTTCAAAGTGGATGATGTACAGAAGCAGTGGTGCAGAGAGGGAGTTGACGGGGGCAGAGGTGGTGGAGGCAGAGGTGGCAGGGCCAGGAATGGTGCCTGGAGCAGCAGGTTCCTGCTAAGAGAAGTAGTGTGAATTCTCAGGGTAGTCAGATTTGTCAAGATGGGACAAACCTGGTGTTTTAGGTTGAGGGGTGACAGGAGAGGAAGTGGTTGGGCAAAGGATAATCATTGTCAAGGAATCTCAAACACTGCATTTTCCTTTGGGATGCTGTGGTTCAAAGTTTTAGATGGTCCCCCAGGCACCCTTCTCAGAAGTCCAGCCTGGCTTGCATCACACAGTTAACCCATCAGGATCCTCTCTGGTGTGTTTTTGATACAGCGTCATGAACTCACACCAGATGAATGTGTTGTTTCCTGGGGCTGTGACACATTTCTTGCAGCCTTCAGATATTACATGTCTCTAAAAGAAATCAGGAACATTGTAGTAATGAGTTTCTAAAGCATTACCACACTGAATTTTTGATGCACTGGGGAAATTATTTGCAGGACTGACCTACAGCCATTTTGTTTTGGCTGCTTTTACCATGTAGTGCCATATACATTTGCTTAGTAGGTAGGACTTCTGCTGAATTTTGTTTTGTTTCCCTGCTGTAGCCTTAAGCTGTGGGCCAAGTGGCAGGCTGATGTTAAACCAAACTGCATGGTAAAGGTGTCGCTGTGTAAGAGGGGTGCCCCTGCATTTGCTAAGGACTGATATGTAATTCCTTCCCGAGGTGATCACGCTGGGCAACTTCAGAAACGAGATGGTTTTTCCTTGTGTTCTCTTTTGCTGTGGAGTTGGAATTCCTAATAAATGTGGTGGTGGTTTCTCTCCTTTCTCTGGTGATTTAAACCATGCATTTTTAACATTGCGGCTAGAAAGAGAAAATGTGAGGTCGAAGGCTGAGTTGGGAATGGGACCCAGAGGTTGGAGCTGCCCGACTTCTGTGTGTCTGGAGCCTCAGCTGGAAAGCTGCTTTGCATTTGTTTGATTTGCATTGATATACTGTTACATCATATATGTGATACAATAGATTAAAAAAAGCCATGTGGCTCTTGTCAAAAAAAGTGAACTATGCACTTCTAGTAATTATTACCATATGGTTCTTGCGCTATTTCTGTGTATGTAGTTGAGTCACTTATATCACACTGAAGTGCTGGGGTTTTTTTTGATCTGGAAGAACAGTTGAAACAACATGTTTATTGCTGTAATAATGCCCTTTTTTTCATTTCAGTTCCTTACATCTGTTCCTTAGCCACATCCTATGCGCACAGAGAATCTTTAGGCAAGAAAGTGAGCTTCAGATGTGTTTGTTTAATGTAATTTAAATAAATCCTAAGCAAATGGATTAAGCAAATAATTTTCCTTTTAAATGATTTAGAAACTGGTGGAGATAATGCAGAACAGAGGCAGGAACAGTCTTCCACTTGCAGTAATTTGACGTGGCAAGTTGAACTAGTTGTTGCTTCACACGCAGAACCTTACGTACCAAATCTCTTCTGAGTGAATTCAGGTAGCGCCTGAGTGTGAATGGTCATATTTAATCTTAGTGACATTCTAAATGCTGTACAGTTTGAGCTACCCTGCTTTAAAGCTGTGCTCCTTTAACCCGTGCTGTTATTGTCTGCTGCAGTTGTTGACTCAGTAGATTTTCTGATGTGGTCTGGGAATGAGTTCTTTTGGACTTTCACATTATCATATTACAATATACACCACAGATTATTTATACAGGGGGTTAATTGCATCATCTAAATGGAATTCATTTTCCATTGTATCTACAAGTTTCCATTTTAAAATAGTATTTTCTTTTATGGAAATTCAGAATTAAATGACATTGATTCCTAAAGAAATGAGCTTTTGGTATATGCTTGGTTTTAAGCAAACACATTTGATTGTAATAATTAACTGGAATTATTATTGCAGGATGAAATATATCACTTCTGAACTGTAATGGGATATGGACTCAGTCCAACTAAATGTAGCAGATAAATAAAATAAATAGTATTAAGCCTTCTCCAAGGGGCAGAGTTGCTAAGGAAAACTTATCCATGCTTACTATAATCTTAACTCTTCCCTTAACTCTTCTCCCAAGCATTGCTTTGTAATTTAAAAATAAAATCTAGAAAAGTTTCCCAGGGCCAGCAACTAGAAATATGTAATCTCATTCATGTGAAAAACAAGTGGAAGACAGAACTTCATTGTGTGAATGCTTACTTTCTTTTTGTTTGGCTGTCAACACATAAATGTGAAACTAAATTGGAGGCATTAACTCAAAAAACCATTTTTTGTATTGGCTTATTGGTGAGTTTAAAACCTCGAGGTTCATTCTGGGTCAAGCAAATGTGGAACAAAGCGCCTCACTGAACTGCAGGAGACACCACAGAAAGGAAGGGTGGATTCACAACATGGAGGATGCAGGGCCTCCCCACCGCTGTGCTGCCTTCACCCAACAACCCCAGGGCTATGGCACTCTGTGGGGCTGGCAGTTCCGCTCCCATTTCACCGGGCTGTTCTGGATGAGGCTCATCTAGGCGCCTGAGGCTCGGGCTCATCTTATACCCAGCCACCACACTTCCTTCTGTCCCTTTGAAAGCAGCGCACAGTGAACACACTTTAGTGTTACCAAAAATAAGAGAACTCTCTTCCTCCTCTTCATCACGAATGAAAAAACAACACAAGAGCTTTATTTTTTCCTCCCCATAAATAAAACAACCTTTTCCCTCAGACGGCCTTGCAGGGAGAGTCTCGCCGGAGCCCCGTCTGCACTGCACAATGGTCACGGGCAGCCTCTGAAGCCGCGCCAGCCCAGGAAGCAGCAGGAAAAGCCAGGTCAGTGTCCCAAGCAGCATGGTGCTGGGTGGCCAAGGTGAGCCTGGCCTGTCCTTACTGCTGCATCCGTGCTGATTCTGCAAGGGGGAAAGGTGGTTGCAACTTCAGTGCATTGGGGAATGAATCTGCCCTAACACAGACATCTTTCGGGCACATTTTCACTTGACAAGAGTGGCCTGGAGGTCTTGTGGAAGAAAGATGTTTTCCGTGGCTGCTTTGTATTTCTTCACGAGGGTCTGGGCGGAACTGGAAACAAGTTAAACAAATTTGTTTGATAGGCCTTGTGAAACTTCCCTGGTTGACCCCCTCCTGCGATGTTAAAAAGTGGGGGAGCAGGAGGAAGGATTTGTCAAGATGAAAAAAGACCAAGTCACAGGGCGTGCATGAGTTCTGTGCACACAAGACAAAAGAAAAGGGGCAATTAAGAACCTGCTAATTTGTTAATAATGACCGGATACTTGCCAGGGCCCTGTTTGTATTCATGTGCTGTGGTTAGCTACAAAGAAGTAAGGACCAAAAGCAGAGGCTTGGTCAGTCCTTTCCATCTCTGTTTTCTCTGGAGGTATCAGGGCTGGCTTGGCAGATCTAACCCTACATGATACAGCATATCAAACTATCATTAAAAAAATATTAAATCACTCCAAATCTCCTAGCATCCAAGAGCGTATTCAGTGTGAGTGATCTGAGGTACGACGATGCAAGGTGCAGGAAGAAACTGAAATCCAAAGTATGCTTTCAGTCAAGTTGAAAGTTGATGAGTGGGAGGTCTCTAACACAAAAAGATTGCACTCAATGCAGTAAGAAACATGTTTTTAGCTTGTGCCAGTGTCTGTAGAGGTACTCTCCACCACTGAAACAGTGAGTAGTGCAATACTTCAGGGAGTCCAGAGTGCCTTTCGTTTTCCCTATGTATGAGACTTTTTTAACTCCTTATACAGGGACTAGGAAAGTAAGTGCTCATTGTACTCTAATGCAGCAAAAGCTATCTTTGGGTCTGGTTTTTATTTTCAATCTAGGAATGAGGGGGAAGTGCCTGGAGAGTTACCAAACCATGACAGGTGGTTGAAAATATTTAACTCTTCTTCTTTAATAATAGACAAGCATTTACACTTCAAAAAAAAAATTGGTTCCAAAATCTATCTGACTCCCTAGAGCCATTCAACAAGTTACTGACAAGATCAATGTGGAATGTGGGATTTACTTCATGAAAACAACCTTTTCCCTTCTTCCCGGGCAGAAATTCCCTGTAGGTGCCAGTCACCACTGTGGCCTTGTGTGCATCAGCCAAGATTAAGGGAAGGTTTCTAGCTAAAACTGACACCTACCTTGCCCTTAAGGGGTCTTATTCCTGAAAAATGATGAGAACTTAAAGACTGGGTTTTAAATTTGGAGAGGGAGCCACATCTATTGGAGAGTGGCAGTGCTTAGGTGGAAGGTTTCTCTCCTGCCCCTGTACCTGTCCAGCTTGTGTTTCATGGCAATCCAGCTCCCAGCTATGTGTTAGTTCTGAGAGCCGGCGTGGGTGTGCAGGGAATGTGCATTTGTGGTTCAGTCGGTGCAATGCTGGTGCTTAATGAGGTTAGCATCCTCCAAGGTTGCTAATAAAGGATGTCCTGCCCACTCACTCTCTTTGACTGGTGCTGTTAAGACCTGCCTGGGCAATTCAGCTTCTCCTCTATTGGTGATGTACTCCAGCTTTTTCTTTCAGACTTCTGTAAGCTTTCCAGGCCCCAAGCTTGCACCTAATATGTTTGGCTGGACATAAATCAAAGCAGAATGAAAAAAAAAAGCTGTTTGTGTTTTAGAGATATCATATCATTCGGACTTCAAAATGTGAATTCTGTTTAAAGTCTTTTTTCCTCCCCTGTGGCTTAGATTCATTTGTTGCTAGACTTCCTCAGTCTCAAATACAGTTGGGTATAGATTAAGAAGGAAAACAGGATCTTTGTTTGCATTATAAATAAGTCTATATTGTGCACTGATTGCCAGTATATTTTTCTTATTCAAACTGTATGTCAGCTCGGGATGAACACTTCATCATTGTCAAGCCACCTGTATGACTGCAAAGTACCAGCTGAATCTGTCAGTTGTGCAAAGAGGAAATTAAGAGACTTTGATCCTTTGAATAGAGACCCTTATCACCAAAAGATGTTGATTCAGATTAGCTTTTCATATGACCTTCAATGTGAAGAATTTCTAAGCTTTTTCTCTACAGTGGTTGCTCTACCAAGGCTACCATGAGTGTGTGAAAATGAGCTGCAGTGATTTTACCCAGCTCTTGCATGCTGCAATGCTTGTGTGCCACCTGCAAAACTGTGTGAGTGGCTGGTGGGTTTATGCTGCCCTGACCCCGGGGCAGACCACAGGCATGCCTGTAGCCTCAAGCTTGGCTGTGGGGCTCCCAGCTCAGCCTGTGCTTCCTTGTCTTGGCTGCTCTTAGGTTCCTAAGGGAAGTATTGTAGAGAATAGTTCCCCAGTATAAACAGGAGTAAACATGTTTTTTGTTTTGTTTTCTCCCTTTCTGGAGATCTGTGTGTGTCCTCTCCTCCTGAGGTACTGACTGAGCTACCTTAGGGATCACTGTGTGGCTGCAGCCTGATGGTCTGGTGTAAGTGCTATTTTCCCCTAAAGGCTGCGGTTCTGTTCCCTGCTCCCACCTGCAATTTTCTCAGTCTCGTCTGTACTGGCATTAGTGCTTATGTGGCTGGCTATATTGGTGACCCTTCTTTTTGCTGGGCTAGGTAACCAACCAACAGAAAACTGATCATGAGACTGCATTGAGAGTGTGGCTTTTCTCCTGACTGTATGCTCCCACTGTCTCCCTTGCTCATTTGGACATCTTCAGGAAGCTGAGTGCTCAGAAAAACTAGCAGAGCCACCACACCAAAACCTAAGTGATTTCAGTTTTCTTAGGGTTTAGCTCTCCCATATTTGAAAGCTGTGTGAATAACTGAGCCAGTGTAAGAGGTAGGAAAGGGACTTTCACTTTTGGCAACCGCTCAGCTCTACTTGGCTCAACTCTGATGAGAAGCAGAAGTCCCAGTCCCTAGCAGGCTCTGGCTGCCATTTAATATCTACTGGTATGTTAGGGATCTGACTCATGTTTGCTTGACAAGCAGCTAAAATGGGTTAAAGTGTGCTTCTCCCTCAGGCACACAGCAGTTCCTTCGCAGTTGGGGTCAGGACATTGTGTTTTGGGCTGGCACGGCTGCAGCGCATGATCCTCTCTGCTGTTGGGCAACAGCCTGTGGCAGTGGGGTGGAGCAGAGGGCTGGAGGGAAACATGTTCCAGTGTCATGGATGAATTTGTGACAGCTCATCTACCAAAACCCGTCCTGCATAACAGGGGTCAGGGACTGTGTGGTGCACTGGAGTGAGTGGCCCAAGCTGAAAGCACCAGCTTTGCTGCTGGCAGATGCCTGATGGCAGCTCCAGTGGCGCCGGAAGGACACTGCCCTGGGTTTGAAGAGAGGTGGTTAACTGCTGTGTTTCATCAGGAATACTTTTGCCCAGCAGTGTAATGCGAATGTATTGTAAGCAATGTATCAAGTCCCTTTCAGGCTCATAATGCAAGAATGGTCTTTAATTGTTTTGATTTTTGCCTCTTGTAACTTCTCCCCAGCAGCCATTTCTTTTCCAAGCAGTAATAACTCAGATCCTTTAGTTTCTTACCTTAGCTGAGTGCTTTGATCAATCTAATATCTCTCTGAAGTTTTTCCAACATGTTTCTAGTCTTTCCACCTTAAATGTGCCTCACAGAAAAATGTAAATAATTTTTGTTTTAGGCAGGATATTTCTTGTCCTTCTGCTCTTCTGCGTTCGTATTTTTTATTTATTTATTTTTTAAGACTACTCACAACACTTTATATAAAATCCAGACTGAAGGGCTGCAGGAATTTATTGAGTGTTTCTGCTTATTTCTGGCATAGGGCCCAACCAAAAGCTCATTGAAGTCTTTGGTGGGTTTAGAGCAATAACCTCTGTTTGATAGCTTACAATGTTCCTTACTCTTGATAACTGCTGTATCTCAGTTTTTCTCCTCTTAAGACATATGCTCACCCTCAATGCTTCTCTTGTCACTTGTGAATGACACTGCGTGAGGCCATTTTGCCTACCTGAGCTCTGAAGCAGCACTGTGAGTCTGGAAAGAAAGGCAATACTGCTGTAACTGCTGGTCAGTATTTGCTCCTGCCTATGTCTGCTTGTGACCTGGGCCCCAGCAGCTATCATGCTGGTTGATATTAATGCTACAGTCTGTTCTCAGACCTGGTTCTGCTGCAAAAAACATATAAGGAGGAATGTTCAATGGGCTTATAGCTCAGTTAAAATAGACCAGCTATTTTACTGCTAGACTTCTTTGTCTTCACTGCTTTCCTCTCTTTCTTCCTCTTAGTGTGGCATGAATGTAGGTTCATATAGTTGTGCAATGTAAAATATACTAGATGGAAAAACAGAAAAAGCCAAAAAATCCCTGAACTGAAATTGCCCCTTTAAAGCTGCAGCATTAATTTTGGCTATGATCCAGCCTGGAGACTTTCCTTGGCACTGACTGTGATGCAGAAATCTCACTTTGGAATTGCTCTTCCAGATACAGATTCCTGTAAAAATAACAGGAGCATGATAAGCCAAGTTATGCCAGGCAGCAAAGCCCACTGCCGTCCAGTGAAGACAATCTGTTGGTTAACTCTTATGGACTTCTCTGGGGCTGCTTGCATGTAGCAGAAGGGAGGGAAGGAATGTGAATGAGATGACAGAAATGTAGCCGTGGTTTTAAACCCTTCTGTTTCTGAAGGATTTAAGTCATGTAGGTGAAATAGTTCAAGCTTCCACTGTGGAAAATTATTATCTTTGGTTTATATGTTCCTTCTACTGTGCTTCATTAAAAGCTTGTTTCTTTGTTGGATTGTGCTGAACTCCTACCAGGAACATTAATGCTTTTTTTTTCTGGCCTGATTCAGCTGTCTTTAAAGCTAAGAGAAATCTGTTAGATTCAGTAGGTAAGTGGGGAGGTGAGAACAAGCAGTGCAAAACATGCTCTGAGTGACCTATCTGAATGATAGGAGAGAGATCCGAAGACTGAGGTCCCTTGTTGAAGCAATGGTATAATTGAGGGCAGAAAGTATGTAAAATGTAGCCCATTCATTTCTAATTTGGGCAATAAGGAGTCTACCCACTTCTTACTGTCTGGCTTGGAATGACAAACAGGTGAGCCTGCCTGCTTCACTTTCCACCAGGACATTGCTGGTTTGCAGGGCCACCTCAAAACCAATGTGTATTTGTGTTGCTCCTCACAAGAAGTGCTATGTAGGGGCATATATACTCTGCTGCTATTTAAAGCATTGGTACCAAGTGGGTGTCTGAAATTCTACCTCTGACCTGCTTGGCAAAACTGACCCAGTGTAGTATGGGTGGATTAACATCTCCTTGCTCTGTGTTGTCCTGGGGGAAAGGTTTTTGAGGCAAGAGTTAACTCAGAGGAACGTCTTATCCCAAATATCTCGATCCTGCTCAATTTTAATGAATTTGTCATTATGTTTTGCTAATGAGAATGAAGTGGCCTCAAATGCTAATGTAATCTCTGTTCTTTCTTTTTTTTCTCCTCTTCTGCTGGGAATGAAGTATTTCTTTCTGTTGCTTAGAAAGCCCAGCCAAAGCTCATCCATATTTCTGATGCTGGATGCAGTCCATGAGCAAATCATGATTTAGTTCTGCATGACATAGAGGGTTTTTCTTTATTTAAAGAATATGGTTTATCAAATTGCATATGCTAGTTCTTTAAAAGCCCATTCACGGAGCTCTTTCTTCATACTACTCAAATGAGAACACAGTGTTTTCTGTATTGTTTGGAATAGCCTGGGAAACAATGCCTCCCAGTGTGAACAGATCTCCTTCAGTGCGCTGGCAAACTCATCTCAGAGGAATGTGGTTATCGACTAACCCATGATTTCTGATAGCAATAGCTAAAAAGAGTGGAAAAGTACTCAGCTGCCTGCAGTCCAATAGCACAGCAGTTTACTGACGCTCACAATGAAGTTGCTTCTATTTAAAATGGCCATAAATCCTATTTGCCCAGACACAGCGTCCTAGCTGCCCAGGAGTGGGAAATAGCTGTAGACCAAGGCCTCTGGTGGTATAAACTGCTGTGGCTCTGTTGGTTCCAGAGAAGCAATTTCATCTCCACCAGTTAAATATTTCATCTTACTATATTAGTTGTAAAAAGAGTACTTTGAATTAATGCCTGTGCTTGTGAGAAAACATAAGATGGAAAATGTAATCATCCATTGTTAACACGAATGTCTGGATTCAATGACTAAAAGTTGGCATTGGCTTGTAAAATATAAAATAAGGACCATGCAAACAAATACACTTGCATAGAGACTGATGCTTTTTTTCCCCTGGGGAAGACTGGAAAGAGGACAGGTTTTGAGCTGTTTCCCCAGTGAGCGGAAGGGAGATGAGGGATTTTAGCTCTTGGAATACTGTAAAAGTCAGTGACATTTGTCCTCGCCTCAACTTGGATGCTGCCCAAGTTCTGGGAGCGAGCTTTTCTCCTTCCGCCCCATGTTCTGCGTGGACAGCGTGTTGGCGATCACACATGAGCCACGTGCGGGCAGAGGGGAGCTCGCTCCTGTGTCTCAGTTGCTCCTTTCTTGTGTTGGGCCAGGGCTTCCTTCTTCCAGCAGCTGCTGGGGACTGAGCTTCCCAGGCTTTGCCAGGCTCTGGGACTGGGTGTAGGGGGAAGTGTAGCAGGAAGGTGTTGGTAAAGCAGAGTCTGTTTGTGATTTCAGAGTTCTTGCATTTCGGAGTGGTGTCTTGCAAGGAATACCTGAAGGAGAGAAAAGCATTGCAAAACTAAAGGAAAGCACTCTCAGACATGGCCTTTGTTAGAACTGTTGGCCAGGCTGGGGCTGGCAGCTCTCTGCATTGCAGTTTCAGCTAACGAAACGAGATTGTAATGATAGCCAAAAAGGAAGAGAGAGATGTCCCTAATGCCAAGGAGAGGAAAGGAGAAGATGTGCCTGCACTCCCTGCCCCAGCTGATCCCTCTTCCACCATGTGTTTAAGAGATGAGCCACTCTTGCTGCTGCTGCTCTTCTACAAGAGCATCCAGACCCAACCCCCAAGACCCACGGGTCTGCCCTGTGAGGCTGGGTGACTGTATAGCAATAAGCAGAGTCATCTGCAGCACTGCTCAGTGATTTCACTTAGTGCTCTCATTTCTTTCGTTTTTACTTCAATGACTTTCTTAAGAAACATTTTAGGGAGCAGGAAAAACAACAAAAGAAAAGTCAGCATTAACACAACAGCTGTGTAGTGCATCAGAAAGACTTCCCAGGTCTGGCAGCGCCCTGGGCCCCCTCCTTCCTCCTGCCACCACCATCTCTGCCAGCTCAGCTGTTAACACTTTTAACCCCATACACGGTAGGGGTAGGGAGGGAGGGAAAAGTTCAGCTCCCTCATACTGTCGGAAACGTGGTTTCCTGGGTCCCAGAGTGCAGCCTGCATTTGGGAAGCTTTTTGTTTTGGAACAAAAGGGTTCGAATTCCTCTTTCTGAGTAAGGAATATACGAAATGTAGTTACTGCAAGCAGCCACACCACGGCACTAACAGTGAAAACTGGCTTTTGGCCAAAACTTAGAGCTCATGTCAAAACACGCTACAATAGCACATTTTACTACAGCGCAGGAATGTTAATGTGATACAATTAAATAGTATGTTGCAAGGAAATTACATGTCCCAAACCATTGCAATATGTATCTATGACCTTGGGGAAACTCTTTCTCTCAGTGGTGTGTTTATACTTCTGCCAACTTGCTTTTCCCATCACTCCAGTTCTGACATTGCTCTGCAAATGTAATTCCCGCTCCCAACCAGTCCACGAGGCCATGGCTACCTCTGACATCCAGCGCCTTGCGCAAGGCGGAGCGGGGCCAGCTGACCGGGTGGATTCAGGGAAGTCCGACACAATTACTGCCAACTCGTTTTGTAATGAGAGACCCCGAGAAAATGCTTTGCAGGGGGCAGCTACCATAGACTGTGAGCTGCGCTCCTCTTGCTGCTCACGGTTTGTGTCCCAGTGTGGGGCAGGGGTTCCTGGGGGCTGGTATCCTGCCATGACATGGCTTTTGTGGAGGGATATTATGAACAGGTGCGGATTTAGTGGAGAATTTTCTCTCCCATGAGGGCTGATCAGTTCAATATATCCTGCAGCGCCGCGTGGTGCGGTTGTGGTCCGTCATAGCCCTCCCTCCAGCTTAGACAAGGCTGGGGCTCCCTGGTCCGAGCCCTCCCTTAACAGCTGATGCAAGGCTTAGTGCCTTGCTCTGAAAGTAAAAGCCCATTTGCTCAGACTCCGTTTGTTGAAACCACAGATTAGATGCCCAGCTGTGAAGTGGCTGGAGTGAAAGGCCCTTGCAGCAGGACAGCCTGTCTTCTCTGCAGCCCCCTTCTTTCACCTTGTCCTTTGCCCTTCCTTGGTACTCGGTGCTTGGATGCTCTGCCAGCCACATGCACTTTGGGAGGCCTTTGGAGATGCCAGGGTAATAACCAGTGCTGGTGCAGCAGGTGCAGAGACTTTCCGAGAAGGGCTGCTGGCACAGGGGCTTTCACACACGAGGATGTAAATAGTTATCTAACTACTGTTTGCATGTGGGTCAAATGTCTTGGGTATTATTTCATTGGCTGATTTGTGTTGAGTGAGAGGAAGATACCTTAGTGCATGTGTGCCATTGCAATGTAATGGCAATGTCTTTAAAAGCTAAGCTACTTTCTTATATCCTGAAGCTTGGAGAGAGCCATCTCTTCAAATGTTATATTTGCAAGCCAAAGCCTTAGATCAACCATGAGTGGTCTCATTTTGCTAGTTCTAAGTTAGAAGAACTAACTAATGGCATGAAGAACATTTAAGCAAGTCATTCATGTTATTTCAGTCTGGAAGCCAGCAGGCCTGCATTTTCTTGATGTTCCCCCTCCAAGTGCCATTCCTCTGTCCTGAAAAACTCCTGTTTTCCCCTTACCCAGTAGGTGAGAGAGGAAGACCAAGGTGGAGCTGTATGAAGTATGTGGTTCTTCAGTCAGAAAAAAGCACCTATAGCATCACAGAGTGCAGGAGCCAGCTCTGGGATTAGCTCTCTGCATTAAATTGTGCTCTGTCTCCTGTGCCTGACAGGGCCCTTTGAGGGGCTCCTGGGTACACTGAAGGAGGTTAGGAGCTCATTGTAAAGGTTGCTACCAACCTGTCCTGGGGAAGTGGCAAGGGGAGCCAGGCTGGAGCTACAGTTCCTCCAAGGATGAATGCAAGGGACTGGCTACAGCCCCATCCCCTGGAGAGCTGATTGAGCCACGCTGGCCTTGTGCAGGCAGCGATGAAAACCTCAGGATGTGTTTGTTGCTACAGTGTGATTTTCATAAGCTGTTCCAATCGGAACCAGTCATTTCCATTGTTAGTGGGGAAGAGGGGGAGGAAGGCTGTGTTAAGGCATAACTTGGAATTTTTAATCCTTTTTCTGCCAACTGACAATTTTTTCCGCTGTCAAAACTGCTGAGTGTTTATTTTTTGGATTTCCCTAGGGGTGAACTGCTGCTCTGGGGAAGGGAAGCAGCTCTGCAAGCTGCAACACCAGAGTCCCATTTTGTGTCAAAAAGGGAGAAACCAAAAAGTCATTTTACCTAATCACTCTTTTCAAAAGCTATTACCACAGCAATGCTTTAGTATGGGCTGTCTGTATCCTTGATACTGTCACCCCCGGCAGTGAGCCTGCCTGCTGGCAGCCCAGCGAAGCACAGGCCCAAGCATCTCTGAAACCTGGATCTTCCTCACAGCCCTCTCCAGGACATCATTCCCTGCTGCCTAATTTGCCTGCTCACGGACGTCTACCTAGCCAGCTCTGCAGACACTGCCTCTTCTGTTTAGACAGAATTTAGTCTTGTTTTTCTTCTGGGCTGATCTGAATCACATCCTGAGTGCTATCAGTCAGCACATTCAGGAGTGCTTTTGGTGACACTTTGAGCCTCTGCTGTGCTCTTCCAGGAAGGGTCCTGCTGCAGCAGTGCCCCTGCACATGGGTAGGGATGAGCATGGAGCCCACCTGGGAGCAGAAAGCCATGCTCAGCTGGATTGAAATATTTTCTTATCTATTGTAAGCTGGATGGGTGGGAGAGCTAAAAGTGTGCTTCCTGGCTGTCCCCTAAAACAGTCTGGGGAGGCCCACGTACCTCTCCAGATAACTGGGGGTTCAGTCTTACCCTGGAATTTGCTAAGTTATCAAGACTTCTACCATGTAAGGTTGCATGTCTCTTCTCCACCGAGTACAGATACTTTTCTTTTCCACATAGAACAATTCAATGGTTCCACTGCAGAACTGGTGTAAATAATTCCTTTTGGTCAGCTCTCTAGGCAAAAGATGGTCTATGAGCTAATATCATGAGGGCAATTCCTCCATTAGTAATCCAAGAAAACCACTGGAGATCCTAGGCAATGAAAGCAAGAGTTTTTAAAGTCAAGCTGAAAAAAATAGCAGCTGTTGAAGTGGCAGGCATGACCAGCCAGTAGTATTTGCACCAGTAGTTCTGTACTACTGGCTCTGTACCAGTAATACTGGTTCTGTAGTGGTACTTGTACCCCAGTCCGTTCTGGATGTATCACACTTCTGGCAAAATGCATAATTCGATGTAGCAACTACATGGGCTTTTTTATCACTTAAAGACTCCTTGACTAATATTTGTGTTAGTTACAGTTGTAATCTAATCACATCTTCTGCAAGTCCATGCACATTTTTATGCACACAGTGCAGCAAGTTCTTTTCTGTAAGCAAGGTCTCATTGGTGACAGATATTTAGGGAGCGGATTATAACTCAGTATAACACAGCATTCTGTACTGCCCTTATTGCAGTGTCTGGACAGTGTGGATGCCAGTTAAAAACTGCTGTGATGTTACCACATCTTACATCTGTTAGGCTCCCAAAGCTCAAAGACAGGGTGGTACAGAAGGCATTGATGCACAGGACTACAGACTAGTCACTTGTGCTGCAATAATGAAATTCCCAGATCATGTGGAAAGGGAATTCCACTCCACTGGAACTGCTGACTAGCTGAAAAGGGAGAAAGGGAGGATTTGCCCCTGGCATCTCAATTCTACACAGTTTCTTTGCCATTGTACTAAGGAAGACTCCTGAAGGCTGATGGCCTTCTACTCACCTGAGGGCAATCTCCCCTTTGCAGTTACAGCTTCGTGACTCCAGAGGCATGTGAACCCATTGTTAAAGAGGCAGGACAGGCTAATGTAAGTCTAGTTGGCAATGTTGCAAGTTGATTTTTGTACTTCAGGTAAATTAACAGAAACATATATGAGTTGTTCTGTATTGCGTAGCTTATTTCAGCCTCCGATTAGGTTACATCGTGTGCACAATCCTTTCCTTGACACTTGACACAGCAGCTGCCAAGGCTGATTTCTGGACAGGTCTGTCTTGGGAACAGCGTGTACCATGGTCTGGATAAAGGGTGGTCAGGCTGGATGTGTGTCTCTGCTTGCCCCTTCCATTGCAACTTTGTTGTGGTAACCTGTATGAAACCCAAACCAGCTGCTTCCTAGTTTTACACAAAACACATTAATTGGGATCTCTGGCTTTGGTGAAACAGACAACTCCTACTTGTAGGAGTTCTCTAGATATGATGCTTGTCTCCACAAACTGCAAAAGTGTACCTTGCCCCAGAATTTGATACAGGGAATATTAAGTATTGGTAAGTGAAAACATATAAAAACTTTGTAGTGAGTCCTTCGTGGCTCTGTACCTATTAAAATAGCTGCTGACAGATCTGATTCCCAGTTGCCAGAGTAAAAAAGACTGCCAGGCAATTCATCTGCGTCTATCGAGTGCATTTCCTGGTTGCACTTTTAGTCAACTCCTTGCACAAGCTTCCCCCCAAAAAAGCGTTCAGTGAAGCTGCCTTCCTGAATCACCTCCTCTGGAAGGTTATCAACTACTAAAACCAAAACAGTCCCTCACTGCAAGTGCAGAAGCAGCAGCAGGAAAGGAATTCTTTGCATCTCCTTAATACATTTAACTCAATTGTATTTCAATCAACGTATTTAATGTATTTATGTGTGATTATTAGGGCACTTTTAACAGGTACTTACTCATCTACAAATTCTGTGCCTCTTTCAAAACATTAACTTTTCAGAACTATTTAAGGCATGCTGGAAGACAGAATCTGTGTCTCTTGTTCTGACATCTTTTCGTTTTAGAAGAGCTGTTCCTGTGTTTCAAAAGCCACTGATTTACACAGCGGTACTAACCATGCGAGCGCCGTTGATTTTGTGTCAAGGGTCCAAA
Organism: Psittacus erithacus; assembly: GCA_009867235.2. Classification (NCBI taxonomy): domain Eukaryota; kingdom Metazoa; phylum Chordata; class Aves; order Psittaciformes; family Psittacidae; genus Psittacus; species Psittacus erithacus. The sequence continues at coordinate 22,580 of WYDI02024179.1, forward strand.
CCCTCCCAGCCTGTCCTTGGCCTGACATAACCTCTTGAGCTCCTGAAGTCAAGGGCAGAGCTTGTCTGACTTCAACAACAGGAGTGAAGTCCTAATCCCTGTAAGCACCTTTTCTAGATAAGCACTTAGTGCATGGAGGAGTCTGGTGCTTTGACTGTGTCAGCGCAATCGGAGCAATGTCACTCTCCCAGTGCAGCTGGATGTTGCGGCAGCTGCTCTGGCTTTATAGTGTTGGCATGGCTCTGTTTATGACGGAGCTTTCACACAGGCACGTGCAGCAGGCCTTTTAAATAGCCATCCGACAAAGCTTTGCTGCCCTCGCCCTTGGCTGCAGCAGCGTGGGAGCACATGCTGGCCCTGTTTGGGTCCATCAGATGCAGAGTGATGAGGGCGAGCAGTGCGGAGGGGCCAAGGCTGAGGGCAAGACCTGTATTTGAACTGGCAGGTGGAGGGGTGCTCCAGCTGTGCATCAGCTGAGTGCACTGTTCAGCAGCCGAGTGCACTGTTCAGCAGCCATTTATGGCTAAAGCAAAAAGCCTTGATGCTTGCAAGCCACAGATACTTAGGGCATGTAACATGGCAGGCTTAAGTTCTGCTGCCCACAGTCTGGATCACACTGGTTTTGGCAGTCAAATGGTTGATTTCACTGCTTACTATTTCAGCTCATTTACTTTCTAGAGAAATGAAATAGGAACCAAGAGGTTTTGTGGTTCAGAAACAGTTTGTTTCCTAGCATAGCAGCCCTGCTGCTCTTCCCCAGGAAGTTTGCTTTCTTGACTCATACTCTTGCAACAGCATCCAGAATAGTATAAGCAGCCTCATACCTCAGCTAACTCAGCTTTACAAGACATTAAGAGCATATCAAGCCAAGCTTGAAGAGGACTGGAGAATGGGGATTGCTCCTGGCTGTTGCATAGAGCTGCAGAGCCACGGGATAGAATGCAAGGGGTAACTGCTGTGCCAGTGGTGGAGGGCAGAGTAGCCAGGCAGCTGGGCTGTGCTGGCCAAGTGGCTTGTTGCAAGGTGCTTCTCCCAGCCAAGACCATGCATGGTTCAGCATCAAATGCTGAGGATTACTTCCCCAGCTGTGGGGGCCACCATCTTGGCTAGACATTCCAGGCTCCCTTCCTGGGCCAGGAGGGAATTGAGTGTTTGCAAAGAAAGGTTTATCTTATGTTAAAACAGCTGGTTATATTATATTAAGTTAATTAATGGCTGGTTTATCTTACATTAAATGCCATCATTCTCATTCAGTAGCTCCATGCCTGGAGATCTTTTCAGGGGGTATAAAGTAGGTATTTGGGTTGCCTCTCTGTCTGAGAGAATCCTCAAGCCAGTTCCTCCCTGTGAGTCCTAAATCACTAGACTATAAATCTCACTGTGTGGTCAAAGGGGAGGGGAGAAAGCATCATCCTTCACTGTTCCAAAGAGACTGGGTAGGTGACTAATTTGTTGGCCTTCTAAAATGGGGCTACAGAACTGATGGATAGGGGCAAAGCAGTTGATGTTATCTACTTGGACTTGTGCAAAGCGTTTGACACTCTCTTGTACAACATCGTTGTCTCTAAACTGGAGAGACATCAATTTGATGGATGGACTGCTCAGTCGATAAACAATTGGCTGGATGGCTGCTCACAAAAAGTTGTCATCAACTGCTCAATATCCAGTTGGAAAACACTAATGAGTGGTGTCCCTCAGGGATGGGTGTTGGGAACAGTCTTGTTCAACATCTTTGTCGGTGACATGGACAGTGGGATTGAGTGCACCCTCAGCAAGTTCGCCGATGACACCAAGCTGTGTGGTTCAGTTGATACACTGGAGGGAAGGAATGCCATCCAGAGGGACCTTGACACGCT
>WYDI02024179.1:28549-38722 GCA_009867235.2 Psittacus erithacus
TGATTTTGTGATTATAATCAAATCTTAAAAATCAATAAAAATGTGCCATGGACTAAAACCTCCTCTGGCCTGTAAAGTGCCTAGGTGCTCCTAAAGTGGTGATTACTGTACTGACAGCACAAGAAATGGTGGCATGGGCTGTATTTCTCCACTTCAGCATGTTTTAGCTGAAGAAATATTTTCAGATCTGGAATACAGAAACTGAAGTAGGTCTTTGTGGCCAGGGTCTGGCCTGGTGTGCGGGGGGCCCTATCGTGAGCCTTTGGATGCTCTTTTCCATCAAAATATTAAAAATGAGCAGCCCACTCCCTTTAGAATAGGCTTTTTAGTTCACAGTTGTGTGTGGGGATGGCTGAGCTTGTCATTTCCTCTGATCTGTTGTGTGTTGGGTAAAGTTGAGATGTTCAAAACATGCCCACTACAGAGGGTGAACTCAACTGAAGCTATGCCTGGACAGATGCTCCTGAGATAGCTGGCATTAAAGCTGTTCTTTGCATTGACGTCAGACAGTATCCCAAGCAATAACTCCTGTTTCTATTGTCAGGTGATACATCTCCCAAGGACGGGACGATTTCCCGCTGGCTTTTGTCAAATTAATGTGAAGTTTTGATTTAAGCCCACATTTGTTTCATACAGTTACAGAGCCTTATTTTAAAACATGTCTGGTTTTGTTTAGGTAAGCGTAACAAACTTAGTGGTTAGGAAGTAATGCTCATTACTGTTATTGTTATTGTTAGTCAAGCCAAAGCTTTTGAGTATGAGAGGGTGAAAATAGAAAAAAGTCACATCCTAGCATGTCTTCAGCCCATAACAAATATCTTATTTTGTTTTTTTAAACCATGCTTGGAAAGTGTGTGTTTGTTTGTGTATACTGCATTAGTGTATTTTAAAAGGCTGTTTTTATGGCTTTTGTTATTGGGTTTCTCTCAGAAGTGAATGCCATAAGTATGAGTAAAATATGTGTTTGTGCTGTAGATACAGCGAGTAGGGGTGAAGGCTTTTTGCAAGGGTCTGTAGATATTTCTTTATCCTTCCAACTACCAAAATCTGCCTGAGAGTAGAGGACGTGGTGCAGTAGGGCAGTGTGCCACAGACCTGCTTGGTGATGTGGTAGGGAGCTTGATCCTGCCTGCATGCGGCGTATGGACCCTACATGGAGCATAACAACAGGACTGAGAGACCCCTTGCTCTGCTTGCTTGGTTTTGCTACTGGGTTTGGAGCTTAGTGTCCGAGGAGTGCAGAGATTCATGCACATAAAATGAGACAGAGGCTTCCCCTCTGGGCTGGGGACAGGGAAAGGAGGAAGCTCCTGGGTTAGAATCAGCAGCGATTTGGAACTGTGAGTCTGGTCACTGTGAATTTATAACTCTAAGTATGCTTTTGGAAAGCTTTTTATATAGTCTGAAGCCTTTCTCCAAAGTAATTATAAGATTTATTAAAACATTCTAAAGACTGCTTGATGTGAAGGGAATCTCAGATATAGCAGGGACAAACCAGGAGAGGTTTGTTGGCAGGAGTCAGTAATAAGCTCAAAGGGGAAAAGACTATCAGAAAAAGGAAATTCTCTGGCACAGCAGAATAGCAGGTAATTAATAATTACTGCAATTATAGTAAGTAATAACTAACTATTCATCAGTGGCTTGCCAGGCCTCATTACTCACAGATTCTTTCTGATAGATCTTCCTCCGTTCCCCTCCAAACAATAAAAATATCAACAATCAAATCTCATCATGTTTTGGAGCAAGTTCAGCTCTTCATGAAATCTAGAAGGTGATGTTTGATATTGAAGGAGTGTGACTTCTCTCTGCACTCACCAAGTCCGGAAATGCTAATCACATTTGCTATCCTAAAAGACAAAGTGGCTTGGCTCTTCAGACTCTAACACAGCAGGATGACCTCAGAAGATGGATCCTATAAGAAAGTGATTTGCACTTCCAAAGCATTAGGCTAAGGAAAAATATAGGATATGGTCTGCCATTGAAGGAGATTCGTGTCTTTTAACAAAACAGAGGTGCCTGGTATGCCTGATGAGGTATTCTGTTAGTACTGCTGTTAAAAATGGTTAGACTTTCAGGACCATTCACATCATATACAGGGTGCATAAGTGGTTCTTTGGAAAACTGTCTTTAGGAAGCCAATAACTCTATGTAGACACTGGTTATACTGGGGAGTCAAACAGTTCATATCATAATATCATAAAGAGAAAAGAATTTCCGCACCCTAAGAGGCATAAGAGCAACTCTGTGGCAAGAGCTCAGATTTAAAAAAATTCTGGAGTAAGGGTGTAGTGATCGAAAAATAAGAGCTGGAGTTGTGAGCAAAATAAATGCTGTTAGAATCGTGGTTTCTGATAGCCATTAAAACTGTATGGGAAGAATGATTATTTACAGTCACGAAAACCAGGCAAACAACTCTTACATGTAGTGATCTAATAGTATGGGTGAGAGCTGATCAGTCTGTTTGTTTTTGTAACAGTCCAGTGAAAAAGTGCCTGCAGTCTTCCTGGTTAGGATGGGAGATGTATTGAAGAAATTAAGATGTTTCTTGACCAGGGAAAGATCAACTATATTACTGTAGCCACAGTAACATAAACTTGGAGGCTGCTATTGGGACTGTATGTGCTGGCAAGAAGGAACATGCAGCTCTAGCAAATAAAGTGTTTTAGGTAGTAACTTAGAATAGTTTATTTGACTGACTAAGGGCATCTACAGTGTCCTGAATTATATGCCTTTTATTCTGCTGTGTATAATTAGTGGAGCATTGAAAAAGATGCCCTTTTCAGTGACAGTCCTGCTCGAGCCAAAGCTGTGCAAGTGTGTGACTGCTATTGTGATGTGTGCTATTTTCAGGTAAGTGAGCCCCAGTGACCCAGGATAGAAACGATTCTCTCAGCTATTGCACAATGGACGTTGATTCTTTTTGTAAAAAAGCCTTGATGATAAAAGATGACTTCTGAATACATGAAGAAATGTGGCATGTCTGGTGGACAATTTAAGGCTGAAAAAGTGCTTTAGACTATGAGACCAGCGTAGCTACGTTTATATCATAGCACATACAGCAGTGATGCAGGTATTCACTAATGGGTGTTGGAAAGGAGAAGAAGGATGTAGAATTCACAGATGAGGGGGAACTTCAGGGGAGAATTGAGGCTTAAACAGAACTTGTCATCTTCCTCGGCACAGGCTCTGGAGGTGGATGGACCTGAGGCAGACTAGTGATACCCCAAGCTCCTAAGTAGGAGTTTCAAGAGTGATGCTAATTTGTAAATGATTATTCAGATGTTGGTAGATCCAGAGCTTTAGGATGTGGAGGATGCTATTCCCATGAGCTTGGCTGGTGAAAGTGTGCAGATACTCATTGAAAAGCATTTGGTTATTGCTGTTACCAGATATTTTTTTCAGAAAAGGGAACTCTATTACACCAGCGTGGCGCCATGAGTATAGCAACGAAGATGTAGATCCTCAGACTGTCATCAGAATAGAGCTGAGTCATCAAGGGTGTCAAACACTCCAACAGGACTCTCCTACTGGGCAGCTGGAGGTGAAGGAACAGAGTGTCTCCCCATCCCAAAACTGCATGTAACCAGCACCACTGAATGTATTCCTGGCTTCCCCAAATCACCATGGTACTTTCAAAAGTGCTTTGGGCTCGTGAACATGTAGAAGGAGAGAGTTTCCTTCGAAGCAGGATGTTTGCCAAGTCCTCAGTGCTTCACGTATTCAAAATCACAGCCACCCTGTTGCATGTGGCAACAAGAAGAGGCGCAATGCTGGCATTTGGCCCACAGAAAACTTCTATGTGCCTTTCAGGGAGGGGCCTGTGTTTGCCAAAACCATGGCATTTGTGTGGCACTTTTCTCAAAGGCCAGACAAACTGCCTTTCTTAAATTACCTATTTGGCACAAGCAAGTGGTATTAGGGTTTCTGTTGTCATGGTTTGAAATGGGGAGATAAATGCAACACATTTCTTGGTTGTTAACCAAGAGAGTTGAAACATCTGAGAGTTTTGTGTGGATGCTGGTTGTTAACAAAGAGCTATGAGACATCTGAGAGCTTTGTGAGGATGCTGGGCCCTTTCCAGGGCTGGAGAAACAACACTGAAGGGCACAAGCTAGATGGCACAAGAACTGAAAGCAATAAAAAGAGAGATGCCTTCAGCATGGTGAGAACCGAAGGTCATCTGTTACACAGTCTCCCAAAAAGTCAGCTTGTGACATTTATAGGCGCTGCAGAAGAGTTTAAAACACTGTTCTGCTGGTTTTAAACTGGATAGCCTCCCCAGAGATCTCAGTTGTTCTTACAGGATAAGGCATCACAGGAAAAGGGTCTTCTGATGAGACATGAGCTAGGGGGTGTAATATTTTGTATGTAAAGAAGCAGGATCTCTCTCCTTTTACTCCTATCTCGAATGTTGTCAGATTTCCCCACTCACCATCAACAGTGACTTGTAAAGCCCTTGGAAAACATACTGCCACTGTTCCTGGTCCTGACTGGTGACAACCTGATGGCTGCTGAAATCCCTACCAGGAACCATGGCAATGCCACCAAGCTTCAAGGTCTGCTTGTATAGGCTCGGCAAGAACCCATTTGCCATTGCCTTTTTTGACATTAAGTAGGAGTTTTTATTTCTTTATTTTTGTTTTCCTCCTGCTCTTTCTGATAAAAACCCCACAGTAATTCCCTCCCCCATCACCTTTTAAGATGCATGCAGGCCTCTGCACCTTGAGGATGGCTGCATCCAGAAGGTTTATACTATTTCGATATATGGCGTAAAAGTCTGCTTAAAATTCTTTCCTCTGTTTAATCCGTAGTTTTTCAAAACAGCTTAAAAGGCCGTAGGGATTTCACTGCCCGTCTTGTCTCTTCAGGCTTAAGGCCCATGTATTTTTTGATAGACTGCCCATCTCACTGCAGATGTACTTTCAGCCACAGCTTTTGTTAGAGAGGTGCTGCATACCTTTGCCTTGGAATCTCCCAGTGTGCATCTCCAGCTGACGCCTCCCTCTCCATCTTCTAGTACTTAGTTTTGCTGGTTTAGGGAAAATATAAACAGTCTACAATTAGAAAGGTGTGTTTTTACCTGCCTCTGAGTTATGGTCTCTGGCTCTGCAGAGGTTTTAAGGGATTTCAAGACCAAGCCCTCACTGGGAGTGCAATGAATTTTGAAGAGATCCTTCAATGTAGACTTGTCTGGTAGCTGCACTGTCACCTGCTAATGTCAGGCTGGAGGACCTGCTCACACCACAAACACTAACATCAAGATAAAGCACATTTTAGTTAAGCACTTGTAAAAGATAATGTTTCACAGCAGTCTGAGATGAGGAGACACCTGTGCTGTTAGAAAGTTAAAAGTAGAGTCACTTGAAGCTGCGCTTATTTGACATGCCCTCTTAAACAGCTGTGCTGCAGATAGCGACAAAAATAGCTGCAAAATGAGAAAATATGTGTATGGGTTTGAAGCACATCCAAGCAAGTTCCACATCAAATGTGAAGAGATTTCAAAGAAAAGTGAGGCTGGTGAGCCACAGCGTTGGGTTTGGATGTGGCCAGGATCATTTCCCAGCCACCCGTGTCTGCTTCTGGATGCTTTATTTTTGCAGAGCCCTCTGGTTCAAACCACACACTGAGCAGCTCCAGCATGGGCTGCCAGCCTGTCCTCTGTGCTCATTTGTAGTTAGATAACAAGCCACTGTCTTCTTCCTCAGCTCAGATCCTTGCTGCTCTGCTGCAGCTGCTGCCACATCTCTTCTTGGGCCAGGCAGTCCCTGGTCAGCTGCCATTGGTCTCACAGCTCAGTGCTGAACGGTGGGCTTGTGCCTTCTGCAGAAGATAAGCACCAGGAGGCTGCTTTCTGCAGCCACCCCTGAACTCACTTCCCGAAGGAAAAAGGCTTGTGTGAGACTGCAAGGGAAGGAGTTTGGACTGTTGTGGCCTGTGCCGTATTACCAGAGCACATTAGTTAGCACAAGGTTAGGAGGTGTATAATCTGCTCAGATATTTATAGATATCAGAACAGGCATGTGTACTGTGAGCTGGTACACATCTGCGAACACCCTTAACAGATACTCCTAGGACTGAGTCTCACTCCAAATGAGTGAGGCAACCTTGGGCATCAGAAAGGCTGTGAGCTTGGAGTTATTGATCCCTATTAGGAAAAGAAAAGCTAGGTGATTGGAGAAGGAGGAAGGAAAGCATGGTAGGTGGCTGAGTTCATAGTGCAGCCAACAGTAAAATGGCACAGCCATAGACAGCTTTGATTTCTACATATGAATCCCCCTGGAAAATAAATAAATAAATAAAACCCCCTGTGTTTATTTTGTGCACTTAACTCTTTTGGCATGTTTGAGAAGGTTTTAAACACCTAAAGCTCAGACTGGGACAAGCAATGAATGATTAATCCTCATAATTTCAAGCTGGTGGATTTGATTAAAAAGCTCATCCCATAACTGCACACTTCTAAACACCTCTTAAAATCTGCTCCTCATTGCTGCTGAATATGCATGTAACTGAGATCGTAATTGTGCTGCAGCCTTGTAAAACTCTTCAGTTTGGGAGTCTTTGAAGTCTTGTGCATCTCTATCTTTTGCAACAAAAAATTAATCAAAACATAAAATTAACTTTTTTTACCCATCAAAATAGCCTATTCCAGCTAGCTTATTTCTGAACAAGAGTTGGGCTAGGATCGCAAACGCTAGTGCTATTTGAAACTGCCTGTATTTGCTTTTCTACCATGCACTTGCAATAATTGAAATTAGGTAGAGGATGAATACCAGCAGGTGTCCTAATTTTAGTTCATTTTGTTTTAAATAAGCCAGAAATAAATGCTAAAAAATGTGTATACATGTGCCTCTGGGAAGGTATTTGATATATTTCATACAACTGTTACCTTTTAGAAGTTGTGAAACTTATTCTTGGCTGCCAATTAGATCTATTTCAGGTATGTGAACAACATCAGAAAATAAAATGAAAGTGTTTTGATAGAGCAAAATGTTCTTTGTATGTTAATCTGAATTCCAGAAGGCTTGTGCAGTTTGACTGTAATGCTTACTGGGCAACTGCTGTTGCTGAAATGGGCTGCAATAACAAGAGCTTAATAGTTAGCTTTGGTGCAGTGAGACTTGCAGGAGCCAGGAACTTCCTGAGAGCACAAGTCAAAGGGGCAACTTTTTGGATTTTTCTCCTAAATATAGCTCTTTTGGTCAATCCCAAAAGTTAAACAAGCATTAGATGTTGTCATTACAGCCGCTGGAGTGAGCCTCGAGGTGTGCAAGAGGCTCCACCTTGAGCTCCCCTGGGTACTGGGGCCAGAGAGGAGAGGTGAGGGGTGGGTGAAGTGGGGAATGCATCCACATAGTACTGAGTAATGCAAAGATTGGATAACTTAGTGGGAGTCTTCCTTGATACAATCCTGAGGGATGGGGCTGGGGAGGTGAAAGAAAGTATCAGTTATGTCAATATGGGATATAGCTAGACTCTTTCCAGGCTCTTGATTCAGGCTGTGCGTGACAAGGATGTGCAGCCCCTCCTGTTGCATGTGGTGATTTAGAGCTGTATTCTTGCCTCTTGGTGGCTGTGAGGATTTTCACATGGGCAAGCTTTCCAGAAACTCATTTCTTAAAGTTTCCCTTTTTGTCTGTGTTTGAAGAAAATACATCATTGTTGCTTGTCTTAAAATCCATTTGGATGTTAAAACAGGCTGGATTTTTCCTTTTCCTCCCTCATCAAATAGTTTGTGCTCTGCTAATGCAATTTCAGCCTAGCACTAGGTGCTTATGGATTGAGGACAGGCTTGGCAATAGTATCAATGAACAGAACAGGGAAGAACTTAGAAGTGCCTGGTTTGGTTTGATGTTTCAGAAATAAACCAAATATGTTACATAGAAAGTTCCGAAAAAGAAGCCAAGGACTTATGGGGTAACTGGTGGAGTCAACTTTTTTCCTACCTTCTACCATCAAACATTCTATAGTCTACTGCTGGGATGCTTCCTGAGACAGTGGTTTGCAACCCTTCTCTGAATTGGATCTGTTCCCCTCGTGAGCTTGTTCTACCTGCTGGGAATTAGGGAATTTGGAGGAAGGTCTTCTTCAGCTTCTGCAGTGACAGTGTGCTGTCTAACGGCATGGAAAATACAGTAACTGAATAAAGGTTAATGCTTGTCAGCAATTAAAAAAATTAATTAATTTCTTCTTCCATTCTGCTGCTCTCAGTGTACCCCAGCTCACACCCATCATGAGGTGGCTGCTGCGAAGGACAGTCCTGTTCCTGTGCTCCTACGGCTCTTTCCTACTGCAGGTTTTAGTAGCTGGAGATTTTTACCAGTAGCAGTATTTGGTGCAAAGACTGCTGTACTGTGCTTAATGGTGAAGAAAAGGAATTGGCTCTGTCCTTATGTGTTTGTTCAAAGAAGGAAAAGACACAAGTGTCATAAAGGACTTCCTATCTCCAGAACCAGCTCTGAGGCACTCTGTGCCCACGATGGTGCTATGAATCCTCCAACAAACTCAACATGAGTTTCCAAATGCTGGGGTGTAAAAGATGCCAGGGATATAAACACTCATGAAGGGCGATACCCATCACTGTCCAACAGCTATGGCGAGGTAGCTAGTCTCTCCTGGGAGCATAGGTGGACAGTTATGGGTCGCTGGCTATCATTAAAGAGCTTCCTCATAACAAAGAATGACTTACGTGTCTGAAGTACTGACATCTGAGACATTGAAACATACTTACACACTGTCATCCTGTACTCAGCACTCACCTCATGCCCATGAGTAGATGAGACTTAGTACAAGTCAATGTGACTTTATTCTCTTGGAAACCAAGTCGCAGCTTGCCTAGGGCAGACTTCGTGCCTCCATCAGCCTCATGAGCCTAAAAGAGCTTTTGCAGCCCTTTCCCCCCTGCTCCTTCTGCAGGCTTGATATTCATCCTTTGATCTTCAGATCTACAGCCTTAGAAAAAAACAACAGTTTCACTGGGGTTGAGGCAGAGCCCTCACATCTTCCAGGCTGTAAATCTGACTATTGTGTTTGAGCATTGCCTGTGATGCTTCTTATCGAGATCATTGTTCCACCCTTTCCTGTTTGGTTTTTTCACAACTCCTTTTCAATGGGCTCCCTAGTAAAAAGCCCATCATAAACAAACACACAGAGATTTGCACAATACAAAATAACATTGATTTCCCAGTTTTCCTCCTCCTCAGAATAAAAAATGCACCTCATACATAAAATGAAAGAATGCCAATGGGACGGAAAACATCTAAGAAAGTCATAGCCTCCAATGGCAAACCACTGCTGGTGCAGTTGAGACCCCCCCCCCCCCATCCAGTTTCCAGCTTTCCCAGAGCTTTTGTAAGTGGGATAAAGTAGTGCTGTGGGCCCAGAGAGCCCCCCCAGCAGCACCGGCTCTCCAGCAAAGTCTCGTGTTGATTCAGTGTCCTCTAGCGGCAAACCTGAGGCAGAGGCTCACAGCTGTGCAAAATAGGACATTCTTCTTCCCAGCTTCAGGAGAAGCAGCAGAAAAGGGCCTTGGAGTATGTATCTTGGAGGAAAGAGGGCTCCAATGTGTCCTCCAAGCCATGGTTATAATGTGTAGCACTACATGTGTTAGCCAAGTCATAGTATCACTGCTGTCTGCTTCAGCCTTTGATGTTAGACATGCTGAAGAGGCTTCTGGAAAGCTGCTATTGCAATACTTCAATATATTCTAACAAATGAGCAAACTATCCAAAAATTTTCACTGTGTTCACTGCGAATGACTGAGATTCTTCCTTAAGAGTAACACTTAGAGCTTTGCCTGGGTGACAGATGAGGAAGCTAAGCTGCAGTGGTGAGACAGAGCCCTCTCCATCCCTGTGGCTGGCTGGGAGCCAGGTGCGTCTCTCAGCAGGGTGATGCTCAGTGGGGCTAACTCACCGGCCCTAACACCCCTTCCCCATGAACCCTGTGAACAGCACACTCATTCTGGGTGTTTTCAGCATATTGACACAAGTTCTTCCTGTCACATTCAGTAGCCCTTGATTACTTGAAGTATCATAACCAAACTGCATTTAAAGTGCTTGTATTGATCTCCTTTCCTAAGATCCCTTGCAGTTTCCTGTTCTTTGTTCCTACCCTCCCCCCCCCCCCCCCCCCCCCCCCCCCCTCCCCCCTCCCCCCCACCACCCCCCCCCGCTC